>JARKHS020027037.1:0-42693 GCA_030143305.2 Amblyomma americanum
TGATCTATCTTATCGCGGCAGGCACGCCGCATTATCAATTTTCTGGGACGCGAGACGCGACCAGAGTTATCTCGATTTTTCCTAGCCTCGCGCAAGTGTGCCTACTATGTTCTGGAACTTTCCTTGCCGCCTTTAAAATCGAGCACGGCTAAGAGCGGCGGGCATTCTGTTAGTCGACGACCGCCGAGCACGTTCGCTGCTATCGCCGCCGCTGAGTTTTCAGAGCTGTTCTTAGTGGGCGTAAGCCAGCCTATTAAAGTATTCTCTTACGAGCTGCTCTGTGCCTTCCTCAAGACCGGACCCCAGTCGGTGCTACGTGACCCCGGCGGAGTTCCCGTCACCACCTCGTGACATCTGGTGGAGGTGCGGGGTACATGCACCCAACCCAACCTGGAAGATCCACCGTAGAGAACGAGAGCCAAGAAGATCCCGAGGTACGACACAGCCGCCGTCTTCAAGGCCTGCAAGCTCAGCACGGATTACTACCGGATCCTACTCGACAACGACAACAAGCTCCAGCGCCCACCATGACCGAGCCAGCGACGTCCACCCCTGTCATGCTCCACCAGCCACGGGTGCCTCCAACCTTCCACGGCTACCCTGGCGACGACCCGGAAGATTGGATAGACAACTTTGAGCGCGTGGCTACATTTAACAGGTGGGAAGATGACATGAAGCTCCGCTATGTTTTCTTTTCCCTTGACGGTCCTGCAAGAACGTGGTACGAAAACCACGAGACTACCTTGAAGACCTGGAAATTATTCAAGTCTGAAGTCGTGAAGGCGTTTACCAACATTCTCCGGAAGGAAAAGGCGCAGATGCTGCTGGACTCACGGATGCAGCACCCAAACGAAACTGTCAGCATGTACGTCGAAGAAATGCAGCGTCTTTTCCGCCGAGCTGACCCGAATATGACGGAGGAGAAGAAAACCGGATATCTAATGCGGGGCGTAAAGGAGTCTCTTTTCGCTGGCCTCGTACGAAATCCGCCCAAGACTGTCGCCGAATTCGCCGAAGAAGCGTCAACGATTGAGAAGACCCTGGACGCCCGCACAAGGCAGTACAACCGACCACCGCAGGTCTGCTCCAGCTTTCCGGACACGACGACTACAACCAGCGACTTGCGGGAGATCATCCGTGAAATCGCCCGCGAAGAACTACGCCGGCTGCTGCCATCATCTTCACAACCTCAAGTAGCGAGCCTGACGGAAGTCGTCCGTGAAGAAGTGCGGCATGCGCTTGGCTCCCCTTCTGCGACGACTGAACCTCAAGCTCCAGCCATGAGTTACGTCGCTGCAGTACGCAAGCCCGCGCCTCGACGTGCCACCCCAAGCCCTATTCGACGTGAGCCAGCAGTGCTGGACCGCCGCCCTCCGGGCCCCGCCCACCCGACCTACGAACAACGTTCGGGCCCAAGGAAATGCGACACCTGGAGAACCCGTGACAACCGTCCGCTGTGCTTCCACTGCGGTGAAGCCGGTCACGTCCTGCGTCACTGCCCGTTCCGACGCATCGGTCTTCGCGGATTCGCCGTTGACGCACCACGACCACGCTTCGGCCAACATCCACAAGAAATCGACGACTACCTGCGCCGCGACGAATACGTGTCGAGCCGATTTTCCCGCTCACCCTCGCCGCGAGCCTCGCGCTTCACGTCGCCCTGCCACAGCTACGCAGCGGCTGTGCGAGGAAGGTCCCCCAGCCCCCGTAGGGGAAACTGAAAACAGCAACCTTAGGAGGTGAGGTTGCTTCCCGGCAAAAAAACGAAGACCCTCCAACGACGAGAACTCACGGCGACGCCGCACCGACGACGACACGACGCAACTTAGAGACCCCCAGGCCACCGACATCGACAAGCCCCTGCAGCCGCAGTCGCAATCACCGACCAAGCCGTGACCCGACGCCGAAAGTTACGTGCAACGCAAGAGCAAGGACTTCCGATCTAGAGGTGACTGTCGACGGCCGAAACGTTACTGCTCTAATCGACACGGGAGCTGACTATTCCGTGCTGAGTGGTTCCTTCGCCGACCGGATCAAGAAAGTGACGACGACTTGGGATGGCCCGCAGATACGCACAGCAGGCGGACACCTCATCACGCCATCAGGAAGGTGCACTGCGAGACTGACTGTCAACGGACACACATATCCGACAGTATTCGTCGTACTTCAGAAATGTTCCCGTGACGTCATTCTGGGGATGGACTTCTTGACACAGCACCGCGCAGTCATCGACCTCAAGTCCAAGTCCATCACGCTTTCGACGGACGAAGCTTTACCTCCGAAAACGACCCCAGAGCAGTCAAAGGCCCTCAGTGTTCTCGATGAAGAACTAACCATCCCACCCCGGTCCAGCGTCATCGTCCCCGTCTGTGCAAGAAATTTCGAAGACGCAGAAGGCATCATCGAGGGAAACACGCAGTTGCTCTTAGACAGACGACTTGGCGTCGCAAGAGGCATCGCTCATTTGCGGCATGGAAAAGCCGAAGTACTGGTCACGAACTTCAGGAAGAATACCGACACCTCAACAGAGGCACTACAGTTGCGTTCTTGGACGAAGCAACTGATTTACTGGACGCCTTCATCATCTCCGACGAACCTGCAAATGACAGCCTAAAGCAAGACCATGCTCCCACGTTCGCCATCAACCCAGCATTACCCCGGGACCGACAAGAGAAAATCACCCTTCTTC
Organism: Amblyomma americanum; assembly: GCA_030143305.2. Lineage (NCBI taxonomy): Eukaryota > Metazoa > Arthropoda > Arachnida > Ixodida > Ixodidae > Amblyomma > Amblyomma americanum. Next base: position 2,690 of record JARKHS020027037.1, read on the forward strand.
TTCAAAGTTACAGCGAATGTTTCGCCTCGTCATCAAAGGTGCGACAAACGACGATAGCCAAACATCGAATTATAACCGACGAACACACCAGACCTCTCCGCCAAAGCCCTTACCGTGTGTCGCCGCGAGAACGACAGGCCATCCGGGACCAAGTAGAGGAAATGCTTCGCGACGACGTCATCCAACCTTCGAAGAGCCCATGGGCGGCACCGGTCGTTCTAGTGAGAAAGAAAGACGGTGCTCTTCGATTCTGCGTCGATTATCGGCGACTGAACAAGATTACGAAAAAAGACGTCTACCCCCTCCCGAGGATCGACGACACTCTGGACAGGCTCTGCCACGCCAAGTATTTCTCGTCGATGGATCTCAAGAGTGGATATTGGCAGATTGAAGTCGACGAAAGAGACCGGGAAAAGACTGCCTTCATCACACCGGACGGACTGTACGAGTTCAAAGTCATGCCATTTGGGCTTTGCTCCGCACCCGCAACTTTCCAAAGGGTAATGGACACAGTGTTGGCAGGCCTCAAGTGGCAAACCTGTCTCGTCTATCTAGACGACGTTGTAGTCTTCGCAGCGAGCTTCGAGGAACACCTCCGGAGGCTGAAGGCAGTACTCGACGCAATCAAGTTATCCGGACTTACCCTGAAGCCTGAAAAGTGCCGGTTTGCCTACCACGAACTATTGTTTCTCGGCCACATCATCAGCAAGGACGGCGTGCGCCCCGACCCGCAGAAGACAGCCGCCATTGCCAATTTCCCGCAGCCTCATGACAAGAAGGCGGTCCGCAGATTTCTGGGATTGTGTGCTTATTACAGACGCTTTGTGAGGAATTTTTCGCGCGTCGCGGAACCTCTGACCAAGCTCTCCAAGGCAGACGTACCATTCACATGGAATTCGGCACAAGCGGAAGCCTTCAACGAACTTCAGCGTCTCCTGCAGTCTCCACCGGTGCTAGGGCACTTTGACGAAAACGCCGAGACAGAAATCCATACCGACGCAAGCAGCTTTGGTCTAGGCGCCGTGCTCGTCCAGAAAAACGAAGGAGTCGAAAAAGTAATAGCATATGCAAGTCGTTCATTGTCGAAAGCAGAAGCGAACTATTCGACCACTGAAAAGGAGTGCCTTGCGATCGTCTGGGCTACATCGAAGTTCCGTCCCTACTTGTATGGACGCCCGTTCAAGGTTGTGAGCGACCACCATGCATTGTGCTGGCTGGCTAACTTGAAGGACCCCTCTGGCCGTCTCGCTCGATGGAGCTTGCGCCTCCAAGAATTCGACGTCACGGTGGTCTACAAGTCTGGGCGAAAGCACTCCGACGCTGACTGCCTGTCACGAGCCCCTGTCGACACGCCGCCAAAAGACGATGACGACGACGCTTTCCTTGGACTGCTAAGTTCCAGCGACTTCGCACGACAGCAGCAATCTGATCCTGACCTACAGCGCCTGCACGAGTATCTTGAGGGGAAGTCTCCTTCACCTCCTGCCCTCTTCAGGCGTGGACTATCGTCCTACTGTCTGCAACAGGGAATCGTCGTGAAGAAGAATTTCTCACCGAACAAGGCCGCCTACCTTCTCGTCGTCCCGAAGAGCCTTCGGGAGGAAATTCTGCAGGCTTCGCATGACGAACCAATGGCTGGCCACCTCGGGTTTACTCGCACCCTCCGCCGAATCCAAGAGAGATATTACTGGCCTCGTCTATCCTCCGACGTCGCGCACTACGTTAAGAGTTGTCGTGAATGCCAACGCCGGAAAACGCCACCGAAAAGACCAGCAGGGTTCCTGCAGCCGATTCGACCGCCATCAAGACCTTTCCAGGAGGTCGGTATGGACCTACTTGGCCCCTTCCCAACATCAACGACGGGCAACAAGTGGATTATTGTGGCGACCGATTATCTCACCAGGTACGCCGAAGCAAAGGCCCTCCCGAACGGCACAGCAGCAGAAGTCGCCAAATTCTTCGTCGAATCCATTCTTTTACGACACGGTGCCCCCAAAATACTGATAACAGAGAAAAAGTATGTTGGGGCAGCCAGAAAAAGAATGTAAACCAATATGCCCCTGCCTGTGCCACTGAGTATAACAGGCTTACTGATAACAGACAGGGGGACAGCGTTCACGGCGGAGCTAACCCAGGCCATTCTGCAGCACAGCCATACAAGTCACCGGAGAACAACTGCGTACCATCCGCAGACAAACGGGCTTACAGAACGCCTCAACAAGACCATCGCCGATATGCTTTCTATGTACGTAGACGCAGAACACAAGACATGGGACGTCATTCTTCCCTATGTGGTGTTCGCCTACAACACCGCTGTGCAAGAGACCACCCAAATGACACCATTTAGTCTCGTCCACGGGAGGGAGGCCACGACCACACTCGACGCCATGCTGCCCGACGTTACCGACGAAAGTAACCTCGACGTCGCCGCCTACCTGCAGCGCGCAGAACAAGCTCGACGACTTGCCCGTGAGAGAATACAAGACCAGCAGCGCACCGACGCCCGACGCTACAATCTTCGAAGACGCGCAGTGCAATACAAGCCAGGCGATAGAGTTTGGGTTTGGACGCCGATTCGCCGCCGCGGACTGAGTGAAAAACTTCTGCGCCGCTATTTCGGCCCGTACAGGATTCTTCGCAGACTGGGTAATCTGGACTATGAAGTCGTCCCTGACGGAGTTACAGCATCCCAGAGACGCCGCACACGCTCAGAAGTTGTCCACGTCGCCCGTCTGAAGCCTTACTATTCGCGCTAATGACTCTTTGTGTTTACATTATGAGTATTTATTTTGTATGCTCTGTATCTTTATGTCCGTTATCCCTGTTTTTAAGCATCGGGTCGATGCTTCTTTAAGGGGGGAGTAATGCCGCGAAGCTTGCTTTTTGTCTGATCTTCTTATCGCGGCAGGCACGCCGCATTATCAATTTTCTGGGACGCGAGACGCGACCAGAGTTATCTCGATTTTTCCTAGCCTCGCGCAAGTGTGCCTACTATGTTCTGGAACTTTCCTTGCCGCCTTTAAAATCGAGCACGGCTAAGAGCGGCGGGCATTCTGTTAGTCGACGACCGCCGAGCACGTTCGCTGCTATCGCCGCCGCTGAGTTTTCAGAGCTGTTCTTAGTGGGCGTAAGCCAGCCTATTAAAGTATTCTCTTACGAGCTGCTCTGTGCCTTCCTCAAGACCGGACCCCAGTCGGTGCTACGTGACCCCGGCGGAGTTCCCGTCACCACCTCGTGACATCTGGTGGAGGTGCGGGGTACATGCACCCAACCCAACCTGGAAGATCCACCGTAGAGAACGAGAGCCAAGAAGATCCCGAGGTACGACACAGCCGCCGTCTTCAAGGCCTGCAAGCTCAGCACGGATTACTACCGGATCCTACTCGACAACGACAACAAGCTCCAGCGCCCACCATGACCGAGCCAGCGACGTCCACCCCTGTCATGCTCCACCAGCCACGGGTGCCTCCAACCTTCCACGGCTACCCTGGCGACGACCCGGAAGATTGGATAGACAACTTTGAGCGCGTGGCTACATTTAACAGGTGGGAAGATGACATGAAGCTCCGCTATGTTTTCTTTTCCCTTGACGGTCCTGCAAGAACGTGGTACGAAAACCACGAGACTACCTTGAAGACCTGGAAATTATTCAAGTCTGAAGTCGTGAAGGCGTTTACCAACATTCTCCGGAAGGAAAAGGCGCAGATGCTGCTGGACTCACGGATGCAGCACCCAAACGAAACTGTCAGCATGTACGTCGAAGAAATGCAGCGTCTCTTCCGCCGAGCTGACCCGAATATGACGGAGGAGAAGAAAACCGGATATCTAATGCGGGGCGTAAAGGAGTCTCTTTTCGCTGGCCTCGTACGAAATCCGCCCAAGACTGTCGCCGAATTCGCCGAAGAAGCGTCAACGATTGAGAAGACCCTGGACGCCCGCACAAGGCAGTACAACCGACCACCGCAGGTCTGCTCCAGCTTTCCGGACACGACGACTACAACCAGCGACTTGCGGGAGATCATCCGTGAAATCGCCCGCGAAGAACTACGCCGGCTGCTGCCATCATCTTCACAACCTCAAGTAGCGAGCCTGACGGAAGTCGTCCGTGAAGAAGTGCGGCATGCGCTTGGCTCCCCTTCTGCGACGACTGAACCTCAAGCTCCAGCCATGAGTTACGTCGCTGCAGTACGCAAGCCCGCGCCTCGACGTGCCACCCCAAGCCCTATTCGACGTGAGCCAGCAGTGCTGGACCGCCGCCCTCCGGGCCCCGCCCACCCGACCTACGAACAACGTTCGGGCCCAAGGAAATGCGACACCTGGAGAACCCGTGACAACCGTCCGCTGTGCTTCCACTGCGGTGAAGCCGGTCACGTCCTGCGTCACTGCCCGTTCCGACGCATCGGTCTTCGCGGATTCGCCGTTGACGCACCACGACCACGCTTCGGCCAACATCCACAAGAAATCGACGACTACCTGCGCCGCGACGAATACGTGTCGAGCCGATTTTCCCGCTCACCCTCGCCGCGAGCCTCGCGCTTCACGTCGCCCTGCCACAGCTACGCAGCGGCTGTGCGAGGAAGGTCCCCCAGCCCCCGTAGGGGAAACTGAAAACAGCAACCTTAGGAGGTGAGGTTGCTTCCCGGCAAAAAAACGAAGACCCTCCAACGACGAGAACTCACGGCGACGCCGCACCGACGACGACACGACGCAACTTAGAGACCCCCAGGCCACCGACATCGACAAGCCCCTGCAGCCGCAGTCGCAATCACCGACCAAGCCGTGACCCGACGCCGAAAGTTACGTGCAACGCAAGAGCAAGGACTTCCGATCTAGAGGTGACTGTCGACGGCCGAAACGTTACTGCTCTAATCGACACGGGAGCTGACTATTCCGTGCTGAGTGGTTCCTTCGCCGACCGGATCAAGAAAGTGACGACGACTTGGGATGGCCCGCAGATACGCACAGCAGGCGGACACCTCATCACGCCATCAGGAAGGTGCACTGCGAGACTGACTGTCAACGGACACACATATCCGACAGTATTCGTCGTACTTCAGAAATGTTCCCGTGACGTCATTCTGGGGATGGACTTCTTGACACAGCACCGCGCAGTCATCGACCTCAAGTCCAAGTCCATCACGCTTTCGACGGACGAAGCTTTACCTCCGAAAACGACCCCAGAGCAGTCAAAGGCCCTCAGTGTTCTCGATGAAGAACTAACCATCCCACCCCGGTCCAGCGTCATCGTCCCCGTCTGTGCAAGAAATTTCGAAGACGCAGAAGGCATCATCGAGGGAAACACGCAGTTGCTCTTAGACAGACGACTTGGCGTCGCAAGAGGCATCGCTCATTTGCGGCATGGAAAAGCCGAAGTACTGGTCACGAACTTCAGCGAAGAATACCGACACCTCAACAGAGGCACTACAGTTGCGTTCTTGGACGAAGCAACTGATTTACTGGACGCCTTCATCATCTCCGACGAACCTGCAAATGACAGCCTAAAGCAAGACCATGCTCCCACGTTCGCCATCAACCCAGCATTACCCCGGGACCGACAAGAGAAAATCACCCTTCTTCTTCAAAGTTACAGCGAATGTTTCGCCTCGTCATCAAAGGTGCGACAAACGACGATAGCCAAACATCGAATTATAACCGACGAACACACCAGACCTCTCCGCCAAAGCCCTTACCGTGTGTCGCCGCGAGAACGACAGGCCATCCGGGACCAAGTAGAGGAAATGCTTCGCGACGACGTCATCCAACCTTCGAAGAGCCCATGGGCGGCACCGGTCGTTCTAGTGAGAAAGAAAGACGGTGCTCTTCGATTCTGCGTCGATTATCGGCGACTGAACAAGATTACGAAAAAAGACGTCTACCCCCTCCCGAGGATCGACGACACTCTGGACAGGCTCTGCCACGCCAAGTATTTCTCGTCGATGGATCTCAAGAGTGGATATTGGCAGATTGAAGTCGACGAAAGAGACCGGGAAAAGACTGCCTTCATCACACCGGACGGACTGTACGAGTTCAAAGTCATGCCATTTGGGCTTTGCTCCGCACCCGCAACTTTCCAAAGGGTAATGGACACAGTGTTGGCAGGCCTCAAGTGGCAAACCTGTCTCGTCTATCTAGACGACGTTGTAGTCTTCGCAGCGAGCTTCGAGGAACACCTCCGGAGGCTGAAGGCAGTACTCGACGCAATCAAGTTATCCGGACTTACCCTGAAGCCTGAAAAGTGCCGGTTTGCCTACCACGAACTATTGTTTCTCGGCCACATCATCAGCAAGGACGGCGTGCGCCCCGACCCGCAGAAGACAGCCGCCATTGCCAATTTCCCGCAGCCTCATGACAAGAAGGCGGTCCGCAGATTTCTGGGATTGTGTGCTTATTACAGACGCTTTGTGAGGAATTTTTCGCGCGTCGCGGAACCTCTGACCAAGCTCTCCAAGGCAGACGTACCATTCACATGGAATTCGGCACAAGCGGAAGCCTTCAACGAACTTCAGCGTCTCCTGCAGTCTCCACCGGTGCTAGGGCACTTTGACGAAAACGCCGAGACAGAAATCCATACCGACGCAAGCAGCTTTGGTCTAGGCGCCGTGCTCGTCCAGAAAAACGAAGGAGTCGAAAAAGTAATAGCATATGCAAGTCGTTCATTGTCGAAAGCAGAAGCGAACTATTCGACCACTGAAAAGGAGTGCCTTGCGATCGTCTGGGCTACATCGAAGTTCCGTCCCTACTTGTATGGACGCCCGTTCAAGGTTGTGAGCGACCACCATGCATTGTGCTGGCTGGCTAACTTGAAGGACCCCTCTGGCCGTCTCGCTCGATGGAGCTTGCGCCTCCAAGAATTCGACGTCACGGTGGTCTACAAGTCTGGGCGAAAGCACTCCGACGCTGACTGCCTGTCACGAGCCCCTGTCGACACGCCGCCAAAAGACGATGACGACGACGCTTTCCTTGGACTGCTAAGTTCCAGCGACTTCGCACGACAGCAGCAATCTGATCCTGACCTACAGCGCCTGCACGAGTATCTTGAGGGGAAGTCTCCTTCACCTCCTGCCCTCTTCAGGCGTGGACTATCGTCCTACTGTCTGCAACAGGGAATCGTCGTGAAGAAGAATTTCTCACCGAACAAGGCCGCCTACCTTCTCGTCGTCCCGAAGAGCCTTCGGGAGGAAATTCTGCAGGCTTCGCATGACGAACCAATGGCTGGCCACCTCGGGTTTACTCGCACCCTCCGCCGAATCCAAGAGAGATATTACTGGTCTCTTCTATCCTCCGACGTCGCGCACTACGTTAAGAGTTGTCGTGAATGCCAACGCCGGAAAACGCCACCGAAAAGACCAGCAGGGTTCCTGCAGCCGATTCGACCGCCATCAAGACCTTTCCAGGAGGTCGGTATGGACCTACTTGGCCCCTTCCCAACATCAACGACGGGCAACAAGTGGATTATTGTGGCGACCGATTATCTCACCAGGTACGCCGAAGCAAAGGCCCTCCCGAACGGCACAGCAGCAGAAGTCGCCAAATTCTTCGTCGAATCCATTCTTTTACGACACGGCGCCCCCGAAATACTGATAACAGACAGGGGGACAGCGTTCACGGCGGAGCTAACCCAGGCCATTCTGCAGCACAGCCATACAAGTCACCGGAGAACAACTGCGTACCATCCGCAGACAAACGGGCTTACAGAACGCCTCAACAAGGCCATCGCCGATATGCTTTCTATGTACGTAGACGCAGAACACAAGACATGGGACGTCATTCTTCCCTATGTGGTGTTCGCCTACAACGCCGCTGTGCAAGAGACCACCCAAATGACACCATTTAGTGTCGTCCACGGGAGGGAGGCCACGACCACACTCGACGCCATGCTGCCCGACGTTACCGACGAAAGTAACCTCGACGTCGCCGCCTACCTGCAGCGCGCAGAACAAGCTCGACGACTTACCCGTGAGAGAATACAAGACCAGCAGCGCATCGACGCCCGACGCTACAATCTTCGAAGACGCGCAGTGCAATACAAGCCAGGCGATAGAGTTTGGGTTTGGACGCCGATTCGCCGCCGCGGACTGAGTGAAAAACTTCTGCGCCGCTATTTCGGCCCGTACAGGATTCTTCGCAGACTGGGTAATCTGGACTATGAAGTCGTCCCTGACGGAGTTACAGCATCCCAGAGACGCCGCACACGCTCAGAAGTTGTCCACGTCGCCCGTCTGAAGCCTTACTATTCGCGCTAATGACTCTTTGTGTTTACATTATGAGTATTTATTTTGTATGCTCTGTATCTTTATGTCCGTTATCTCTGTTTTTAAGCATCGGGTCGATGCTTCTTTAAGGGGGGAGTAATGCCGCGAAGCTTGCTTTTTGTGTGATCTTCTTATCGCGGCAGGCACGCCGCATTATCAATTTTCTGGGACGCGAGACGCGACCAGAGTTATCTCGATTTTTCCTAGCCTCGCGCAAGTGTGCCTACTATGTTCTGGAACTTTCCTTGCCGCCTTTAAAAACGAGCACGGCTAAGAGCGGCGGGCATTCTGTTAGTCGACGACCGCCGAGCACGTTCGCTGCTATCGCCGCCGCTGAGTTTTCAGAGCTGTTCTTAGTGGGCGTAAGCCAGCCTATTAAAGTATTCTCTTACGAGCTGCTCTGTGCCTTCCTCAAGACCGGACCCCAGTCGGTGCTACGTGACCCCGGTGGAGTTCCCGTCACCACCTCGTGACAATATAAATTGACCCGTGTTTGATGGCGTCTTCAGGGAGATGAAAACGCCTGGCGGCAATGGTGCTACGGGAGGCTTTCCAAAGTTTCGCTATGCCTTCTTCGCGTCTGTTGTCAATAAAAATTTTTCGTTTTATTCTCCAACCAACCTTGAGAACGCGAAATTGAAAGACAGAGCTTTGGAACAAGACATAAGGACTTTATGAAAAATCTAGAATCTATAGAAGAACACAATGTTACTCCTGTATCACATGTAACCTCCTGCTGGATAATATTTCGTGAGAACGCGACCACCAGCCTTTCCTAACTTTGAATCATTTAATTATAAATACAAATTGTAATAAATAAGTTATAAACTTTATTCAGAATCTTTTTTACTAGTTCTGAACAGTGCTTCAAAACGACAGTTTTTATTAATGATATTGTTAGTGTAGTACCCGTGAAAATAAATCTTTTTGCTGATGATTGTATTATTTATCAAGAAATTAAAAACTCGAACGACCAATCTCAACTAAATTTTTCACTAGCTCAAATAGAAAACTGGTGCTCAATGTGACAAATGAAAATAAACAGGAAGAAAACACGGTAACAATGACAGTAACACGCAAAAGAAAACCCCTCCTATTTCCGTATTCCGTCAATGAACACCCTTTATCTTCCGTTAAGAGCTGTAAATACTTAGGTGTAATCCTCACCTCAGATCTCAGATGGAATGAACATGTTTCATACATTACAAAAAAGGCTATGCAGAAACTAGGTTACATGAGAAGAACCCTGCGCAATTCTACACAAGAGATAAAACTCCTTGCCTTCAAAACTTTTATCAGACCCGTTCTTGAATACGTTTCTGTAGTCTGGGATCCCTGCACTCAATTAAGCATTGCCAAACTCGAAAGCATCCAAAAAAAGGCAGCTCGAATCCTCTATAACTCATATAGTTTGCGTACCTGAGCAACTGCACTTGTGGAAAAAGCTTATTTAGAACCATTACAATTGCGACGGTATTTTGAACGAATGAAATACATGCATCTACTCTACAATAGTAGGCTAGGTATAGATAGTAGCATTTATATGGAACATGTTATACGGCGATGTACACGATCAAACCATTCCAAAAAAATTAAAAGAATATATGTGCCGAACAGATACCTTTAAAATTCCTTTTTTCCGAGAACCGTCCGTCAGTGGAACGCTTTGCCTTGTGACGCTGTGGAATGGCCGACTGTCTAATCTTTCTTGTCAAAATTGAAGTGCATAAGTTAACTCAACCTAAGCGTTTTTGGTTCCCGCTATTGATATTGCTTTGTGGTTGTGATTATTGTCATTGATGATGGATCAGCGTATGTCTACCGTTAGTGTTTATTTACTAAAGCGTGCTATTGATGCCAGTGTTCTTGTGTTATGTGCCAGTGTTGTTTCTATATGCCTGAACAGCGCGAGCTTGTACAAAGCATTTATCTTTCTTATTTTTTATTTTTTATTTTCTTCTCGGTGTTAATCTGCTCAAGCAGGCGGATGACACCACTGTTATCATTATCATATCTTGTAGCGCTTTTTTGTACTTTCTTCACCATGTATGCTCACTCCTGCCAAAGGCCTTCTGCGAAGGCTGGCAGTACCTCTGAAATAAATAAATAAATCTGCAGAGTTCTGCGGTTCACTTGTGTTATCTTCATTTGATTGCTGATACGAAAATTTCCATGCATACGACTCCTTTTAGGGCGGAAATTAGGCCTGCAGTATTTCGAATTAAATCCAAAAATGCGCTGTTTTTTACCTGATTTCCGGCTCACAAATGCTGACTTGGGAAGTTTCGTCTGCTTGAGGAAAACTTATCCTGTCAGCCTTCTGTACAGTGTCACTGTACAATTAGGTGATGATTTTAAGTTAATGTCGAGTTAATATCACTGCGACTTGGAAAGTTAGGTGCCGCTGGGCAAAAAAGTTGCGTCTTCACCCATGTCGCGCTGTCCCCGTTCTTCACAAAGTAAACAACCTCATCTTCCACTTCCGAAGCACCAGCAGAAAGTTTTGCACAAGCTTCTTCTTTTGAATTTTAAATTCTAATTTCGTTTTTATATTTTCTGGCGCACTTGAAACTTTGTCCAGTCGTCCACTCAGAGCGAATTACGGGCAACAGAGTGCTTGCAGCAGAGAACACAGCCTTGCGGCCGCTGGGCGCGTGCTAGAGGGTGGGCTGGTGTAAAAGAAGTGGAGAACGCGTGGCGTTCTCAGTCTGGGCCGAACACAGCGCCGTTACTGCAGCTTAAATCTACCGTACCTTCTAGCAATGTCTCGCAACGTCGCTGTTCAAGGCTTGAACCCTCTTCTCAGTACGTTTCTCAGCTAGATCACTGCCTTGCGTAGCTATGTCGCAGACCTTCAGGCAGCCTCGCCAGCCCTCCTTGGCTTCGCTCAGGTAAGACCACCGACACACTACTGCGGTTTCTGACGGAAGAAGAGCCATTGTTATCGCTACTAGTGTGCAGAAGGTGACGCTTATTAACCGTTAAACGACGACAGCAATGTGAAGTGAGTTGATAAGCTGGCGCCTAATTTAATATGAGGCTTGTACACACAGAAAAATTGGCTTGAGGAGAAAACGAAGACAGATTCAGCGTTTGTGTGCGTGTTCACATGAATTTAGTTCGGTTCGTTGCGCCTGTAGTTATTTAATGATTCTAAATGCGTTTTCAAAGAGCGGTGGTTGTGGAAGTTGACCTTCTGAACACACGACTACGCGTGCTATATTTTGCGCGGCGGGAACACGAACTCCTTTCCCGCTTTTCACATAAATAAAGAGGTTAGCACATAAAGACTCTATATCAACCGCACCGATCCCGCCTTGTGTAGCGGTAAGGTTTTAAAACCGTGCTTATGGTATCATCCATGAGGGTCCGCTGCATGGACCGGAGCTCCCTGTTTAAGTCACAGATGCTTTAGTCGGCTCTTACGGCTGTCCTAATGACCTAAGCTATTTATTATATTGAAGGCTGTGGCTTGCAACTCCCGAGAAGCCCGTCAGATTAACAATACCTATGCCCTGCAGGGGGCAGACTTCGTGGCAACTCGTATTCTGGCAGTTGCTGTTTTTACTATTTTGCGCGAATGAGAGTGTGGTTGCTTTTATTGAACTAAATGAATTCTAGATTTACAGCTTTGTTATATCCTATATCCCGCATCCGCACATTTCTATTCGCTCGTTGACGTAGTGGCATGGGTACACACCAGCGCACTTGTCGATGGTTTTTGTGAAACGACCATGCTTATTCCATGGAGTATTTAAAAAGATGGTATCCTTAAACACACACCACCTCTTATAATGACTCAGTGAAATTCGCCTCAGCGTAACTACAGACTTAAAAACTACAACCTTAAATAATGCGGACCGAGGACTTTAGGGTCCAGCAGAGGGCGGCGAAAGTCTGCTGGGCGTATGAGGAAAGGGAGTAGGAAGTTTTCGGAGATGGGGGGAGGGGGCTGCATCTGGCAAAGATCCCGAAGTGTGTGTAGTTTGAGTAATGGTTATGATGATGGCGCTGACTACGAGGGTTGAGAGTGTCCGCATATTTTGCAACATTCCAGACTTTTTGCCTGAAAACCCGTAGACAGAGTACCTCAGGAACCAGCCCCTGTATGGGTTCTGCTTAAAAAGTCTATGTTGTATCGGACGGGAAGCACTTACATGCGCCCTCTTGACCTCGCAAAGGGGGAAATTATAATCCGTAGCCCATCACTACACCGTCTATGGTAACCCTTGTGCAGCTACCGCAATGGTTGTTTTACCATACCATACCATACCATACCATACTGTACCATACTGTATACCATACCGAACCGTAACATTAGACGCCGTGTGGCTCAGTGGTTATGACACTCGGCTCCTGACTCGAAGGACGCGGGTTCGATCCCGACCAAGGCGGTCGAATTTCGATGGAGGCGAAATTCTATAGGCTCGTCTTCTGTGCGATGTTAGTGCACGTTAAAGAACCCTAGGTGTTCAAAATTACCGGAGCCCTTCACTATGGTGTCTCTCATAGCCTAAGTCCCTTTGGCGCGTTAAACCTCTTAAAGCATAAACCATAAACGTACCATACTATAAACGCCCATACCATAGCATAGCATACAATAACATACCATACCACACCATACCACACAGTACAATATCATACCGTATAATATACCATAACAAACGACACTATACCACACCACAACACCGTACCATACCACACCATACTGTACCATATCATGCCATAGCATACCATACCGTAACCGTTCATACCATACCATACCATACCATGCCAAACCCACCATACCATACCATACCATACCACACCACACCGTAACGTAACGTAACGTAACGTGCCGTACCATACCATACCATACTATACCATACCACACCACACCACACTGTACCGTACTGTACCATCACCTTGTGTGGTGTCATGCATGAGCCTATTCATCTAGCTCTAAATCTTTTCATCCCATGCTGTAATTTTGGTTCACCCAGTGCTCCGCAGAACAAAATCTACCAGCCGAGGGACCTGCAGCAGCCCAACGCGACTATGCAGTACCGTCAGGAAATCTTCTCGGCCTTCGTCCTCCTCGGCTTCATCATCTCGGCCTTGGTGGTGTTCGCCCTAATGAGAACCACGGTACGACAGGTATTCCTACCCTCTGAAAATTTTAACTGACACTCTAGCTTTCGCACAAACAGGGTATCGAAAAGCTAGTCGCGCACTTTACTTAAGAGAACAAGCAGAAACGAACTGATGGATTAAATGTCTTCGTAGTTATCAAGCAGACACAAATTGATTGAATAAATGCCTTTGTAGTTATCTTATTATCTGGAATAATCTATTAAAAGCTTTGGTCACTAGAGTCAGCTTTGATATTTATACGGAAAACGTAGTGGAAATCATAATATGCTCTTTCGATTCGATAGGATTTTCGTTAGTAGCGTACAGTTGCTTGGGAATTTTCGGCTACAGCCACGTCACAGCGCATGAGAATAAGTTGTTATTGGAGTAAATCTCGCCGTTTCAAGCAGCTCCTGCTTATGGCATCTTTTTTTTTGCCACGAACGCAGAGCAATGGCTTAAACGTTCAGCAGCTCTCCTCACATTCCGCGAGCAAAATCGGACAAACCACTCGGAACTAGAAAGCTGCGAGCAATCACGGAGATCTTTGGCGCTGATCGCCAGTTTCTTGCGCGAACTGTGAACAATGAACTTGAACGAATGCGATTTGTGCACTTTGCTTATGGGAAAAAACTGGTGGATTAAATTTCTTCTATATGTATATATATCCCTGATTCTTTTTTGCAGTGATCGTCACTGTTCAAGTTGAATGAGAGGGTAAAAAAGAAACATATATGTGGAGGATAAGAGAATTATATAGAATGCTTCGGTCTTGAAAGACGATCGCCTCTAATTCTCCAATATAAATATATGAGTTAGATACTCTACGCAAAAAGAGTACTGAATTTATTAGCTTAGACAATAACAACGAAAATTGTCCTTTGAATATGTGCTCGCCCGGTAACCAAAACTCCATCCCAAAGCGCCGTCGGTGCCGTGCTCATTGCTTGTAACCACCCTGCTCTAGTTGTAGTCCTGAACGCTCTGTACATCACATAAAGCGCTCGTTGCCGTATACTTCAACGTAGCCGTATCAGTAGGAAAAAGATTACTTTCATTGCTCATATTGGACGCTACATTACCGGCCAAACAAAGTACCTTTAACGCCGAGACAAAAATTCTCACAAGTGTCTTGGTGCTCAAAAACTTTTACTAGCGTGTACAGTCTAGGCTTAGCGACACAGTTTAGTCATTTTGTACGAAACTAAAAAAATGTTCTACTCAAGCAGAATTTTTTCGCAATGTGATTTTGCACAGTGATCACGCAGTGTAGCGAGCAAGCAAACTGAGCGGAGCCTGTATAGGAGCAAAACGTCCGATATGACGAAAGCTTTAAACACAGGGTGATGTGCCAGGAGATTTTGAAAACAATAAACGCTTTGTAGCTAGCATTTCCAGAATACTCTGGACATCATCATCGGCATACTATGGCGATGCTGAGGCTCAACATGAATCCCCGCCTAAGGCTGTACTTTAAGCTAATCTTGACACTTAGCATGAAGTCAAACATGTCTGAACCATGCCGAAAACTATGTCCTAATGGTATCCGGGATAAAAAAGCTTCAAGCACTTCGCGACATTCGAAACTTGGCTGGTGGCAACTGGGCAGCTTCATTTCCTGATGACTTGAAGTTCTGGGCGATCGCCGCTCTCTTTCAGGCTATGGGGTCTAACTGGACGCCTCCAGCGCTACTGCTTCAAATCATAGCCTTCCGCAATTTTCATCCGTTAGCTGTGCGGTTTTTAATTCTATGTGATAGTTGCTACGCTGGCTCTGCAGTGAAATAGAGATTCTCACGTATGCCGCTAACAACAGGTTTATGTAGCCGTGTACACAAAGGTGAGAAGACGGCCCAGATGGAAATCGGAAGAGGTGTAGGAGAGTGTCAGTGGGCGCAGGAAAAGAAACCAGCAGCGATGAACACTGAGAGCGCGTTTTCTCTCGAAAATAAAGGGTTAGGAGGGGCGGTTATTGGTTCTGCGAAAGCATCCAGGAAGGCCACTTGCACTGCCCACGTCGAAGAACGCAAGCAGGAGAAAGCAGTGGCTTGAACAGCAGCCAATGACATGGCCAACCCTCGGATGTCCCTGCCACCATTCATGAGGCATCTTAGAATGCGCTGCGAGTTTGCAAAGGTTTTCCAGCAATGCAGTTAATCCTTATGCCTGTACTCTCTACCGTCAAGTAGACTATAAAAGTTTGTTATACGCCTTCCGGCAATTTTTTCGGAATGGAGAAGACACGTTCTTTTTAATATCAGCATGAGTCACCGTCGAGGTCCACGGTACTTGGCATCAGTGCAAATCTACGGAACAGCATCTTCACGAAGCCATCAGTCATGCCAATCTCTGGTGGACTTTGCTGCTCAAGTGCCTGTACTCCACTGCGTGAAGTCATTTTACAGTAGAGCGTAGAATTTTTATAGCTTGTGTGCTGTGCAAAAACTACAAACAATAACGGTGAGCAAACACTTTTCGCCACGCATCATTTTTCTTTTTTCTTTTAGAAATCGCTGAATAGAGATCTCCGCGTAATGCGCCTGTTATACTGCGCGCAGGTGGCAAATTCAAGGCTTTGCAACAGCCACGCTTTCGCCGTCCCGACGTGTTTTTTCTTTGTTTCCGAGAAAGGCTTCCTTAGACGTTTACCGCACAAGTCACGCTGCGCTGAAACTAAAGCCGCGCAGTGAGCTTGGCAGAGACAGACAAAAAGTATACGCGTCTCCATTTCAAGCAATTACAGACAAATATTTTCAAAATTGGAAGATACGACAGTTTTGCAGTAATATTGAAGGTAATGGTCTATTCTTCTTATATGTAGGAAAATCTTTCATTTAAAGTGCTTCCATCGGTCGCATCGAACTGTTAAGGCTCCTATTAAAAACCAATGAGGAACGCTTTTGATGTTAGCATTAACGCTAATAGAAAACATTTCAGAGCCTTAACTTGGCTGACCCCCATCGGATGTCATCACGTCGCTTCACGTCACCTCATCTCATCTTCTTAAGGTGAACGGTCAACCCAAAGGCCACCCAATGTCAAAGGTCTATGGTTTAAGGTCAACTCAAGGTTAAATGTAAACTAAATGTCATGTGTCAAGGTCAGGGTTTGACATCATAACTTTCTCACATATGGTCATACAAGGCTAACGTGGTTGGGGTGATGGTCATTCAGAGTCATTCTCCGGCCTACCCGACGACTGCTTTACCTAGCGTAGCGAAGCTGTCCGTTTCAAAAAAAAATTATTCAAGACTGCCATCGGGTGATCTGCAGACATGTTGATTGTTATAAAGAAATCTTACATTGCTGGGTATCTCTGCGGTACTCTGTATGAAACCGCTGAATGGGGGTCACAAATTGGCAGGAACAGGTAAACAGTGATAAGTATCAATGTTCTACACCCGGAGCTTCCCGTAATGGTTCCGTTAAAAAATCCTCATGAGCATATTTCCGGAGAATAAGTGCGCTTTATGAGTGGCTCACGCCTTGTACGTTCTGCAGCCTTTCTGTGAAGCTGTTTGACCTGTCGTTTTTCTCCCCAGCCAAGTGGAGAGGACGTGATGGGCAGTGCCCAGAAAGAAGTAGTCGGTCTTCCTGAGGCACCAGCAACCGACACTGTTGCAACGGTAAGCCACCTTATACTAAAGAAGTGTGTGCTTTGGATACAGACACCAGAAGGCCAGTTTATAACTATAAAAAAGCTTTACAGCAACCAATCAGTTGCCAGATCTCGGTTTTAGGCATGTGATTACAGACACTAACGCTGCTAATAAAGGCAGTACAGCCAAATAATTTTATTTGCTTGAGTTAGGTGTTAGGGAATTTAACGTCCAAAAGTGACCCGAAACTTTTTGATAATCGGCAATCATTAAATTTAAAAAGTTGCATCATTTAGGAAAATGTGGGGACCTCTAATTCAGATTACGTGCCTTGTTTTTAATCACTTTCATTCCAAAGATCCCGATGTGACGTGAGTTTAACTGCAGAACACTGGCGACAGGACGACGCTGCTTTTTCCGTACTGAAGGGGAACATTGATGAAATCCGTAGAATTTTTTTTGGCTATTTACATTTTCTTTCCATCTGAGTGCCTAGAGGAGTGCATTCTGTCTGTCAATGCATAAACAAGGTGCATTTTTTTCCAAACGGTGTATTACTAAAACAAAGGTCATCTGGGGTAGTACTAGCTTTATTCTTTACCATATAATCATAATCTTTAGTGAGGCTATGTTCAGCACAGAAGAGAGGCCTGTTTTTATTGATAGTCAGTTAGCTTGAATATTTCAGCACGCTGGAAAAATCTCCGCGTTCAGCGTAGCCTATGTGGTGTTTACATAGTTTGATGCACAGCAGCAACAAAAGATTGGCAGTGGCTTAACTTAGCTAACCCTGGAATTCAGCGAAAACCTGCACACATGGTTACTCATCACGTGGCTTCACATCACCCCATAAGATGTTCTTAAGGTCAAAGGCCAACCCAAAGGTCACCCAATGTCAAATTTGAAAGGTCAACTAAAGATCATGTGTCAAGGTCAAGGGTCAAGGGTCCGACACCATTAATGTACCACATATGGTCATATCTGGCTATCCTTGGTTGGGCTGAAAGTCATTCAAGGTCGTTGTGCTGACTACCGAAAGACTGATTTATCTAGCTAGTTAAGCTTTCCGATTCAAATACTACGATGCAATGCCTCTGTGAAGTCAACGGGAGATTTCAAATGCCCAGTCAAAAAGCCAATTTATTCAGCACAATTTGTTTGACATCAAACTGAATTCAATAAAGTAAGTTGTTTAGTGTAGCGCATATTTTGAAGAGCATTTCGGTACTGCTCTCAGGCCAGAATGCATCGTTTTTCATAGTTGCCTCAATTTGAAGCGCACTAAGCAACTCTTGTTGCAGTTCGGAAATTGCGCCGCTTCCAAACTTTCGCAGCGGGCTGCGTTCTCGTGAAATCTGCGGTGTGCATTCGACTTCTCTTGGGCTTCGTTTCAGCTTCACGCACCAAGCAATCCCAATAAACAGCTAAGAAATGACAGCTCAATTCAAAGATGAATTGAACTGCAACCTGCCAGTGTGTTTAGTTTTTATCACAATCCGGTGAGTAGCTTATGAAGACCCCACAAGGACACATGACCTAGGTTGCCCACCTAGGTTGATTCTCCCGGGGCGGCGGCCTAGGTAACCCTACGCCTGCCTGTTTATCGCTCACAACGCCGACGCCGGATTTTCTGCGTAACAGGGCCTTTAGCGCTGTCGCGTTAAAAGTGCACCGTTAGAGTACCATTACAAATTCAGACTTTTATTGCTCATAGACGTCAACCAGAAAGACTTCAAAAGCCCGGGCAGACACTGAACGTTCCCCGGCGGCCAGAAAACCAACTGACATGGACACCACGGAAGAGCCGCCTGTGACAACGGAGGAAGAGATGAAGGTGCCAACAAGGCAGATGCGCAAGTCTTCGAAGGGCAACCATGCACGGCGGGGAGATAGATGAAGAAAACCCCGTAGCTCTGTTTTATATCTAAATATAAGAGCTTACTCTGCTAACAAAGAAAAACCTAAGACGCTATGCAATCTTGTGTAAAAATTATGTAGTACGTACCTAAAATAGTTCCGAGGGCGACTTGGCTCACAGCAAAACTTTAAAACAGCGCTAATAGACGCAGACGATAAAGAGGCAGCGCCCGAATTCACACAAATGCCTTTCTCGTCTTCTCTAATTACTCTATTTTGATTTGAGTTTCTATTTGTCGTCAAAGGCAAATAAACAAGGACAAAACTTTTTACATTGATCTTCAAGCAGCCGTATTCTTCTCAAGCAGCGGCCCTCATAGCCTCTTTATCTACCTGATCTTTTTCGCTGACTTTAAATTGAAGTCTCTGCTGCGTTCGCTTTCTGTTGATTAAAATCCTCTCCAGTACCCGAAACAGTCATCTGTTATTTTTCATTCCCCTTACTTGTACAACACATGCCTATTATTCCTTTTCGATTTCGGGTAGGATAGCACCAACTCATGTTTGCTTCCTGGTCCTCCCTGCCCAGCTCGTGTCTCTCAAATTTACACTAGCCCTTTTCTATTTGAAACCACGCTTCAACCGTCCGTTTGGTTGACTCCAACTGGACCGCAGCCGCAATCGAGCTGCAGGGCAGATGAGCTTCAGGAGCACCTGGCAGCTCTTTCGCGCTCCCCTCGACCGATCCGACCCTGAGTTGAAACGCGACGCAACCTAAAGCGGGCTCTACACAGCTACTCGGGCACCAATGCACAGCTATCTGAGACTCTGTGTGAGCGCTACCTATGCCGCACAGAGGACCCACAATTGGTCCCGTGTTCCACTACGCAGGACAGCCTAAAACGGGCCTAGACGCTCCTTTAGCACTCTGACTTGAAATGAGCCATAGAGAAAATGAGAAAGGGTACGGCTCCTCGTCACGATCGCATTACAGTTACTCTGCTTGCGAACCTGCCCGACCAGGCGTATCTTCAACTCCCCGATTACATCAGTCGGATTTGGGACGGGTTCCCCCTCCCTAGCGAATGGAAAATATCTCTGGTATTTTCATTCCTACGCCCGGAAAAACAGTACACTTTGACAACCTGAGCCCCATTGCGCAAACCTCATGCGTTGGGAAACTCATGAAGACCATGGTTGGAGACCGGTTGTCTTTGTTTCCAATCAAGGAGTCTGTTTGTAGACACCATGCACGGGTTCCGTCCGCTCATGTGGCCCAAGACGTACTCCTACAACTCCGCGAGAACATTATCGCTCCTTGGACGTCCACACGCAGAGACCGTGCTATTATGACATTAGACCTTAATTGCGCTTTCGATAACGTCAAACACAGCAGCATACTGTCCAACCGATGCGGCACAAATCACGGTGCAAAGGCGTTCAGCTATGTCCAGGACTTCCTCTCCCAACGGCAGACCCTGTACCGAATCGATGATCGGGAGTATGGACTTTGCCGCGTGGGAACCAGGGACACTCCTCAGGGCGCTGTGCTCTCGCCTCTGCTGTTAAACATCTCAATGATGGAGCTATCTTGACTCCTGCAGCGGATGCGGGGGGGGGGGGGGGTTGCACCACGCAACATATATGCCGACGACGTAACACTATGGGCTAACCAAGGCAGCGTCGGCGAAATGGAGGACAACCTCCAGTAAGGCGCGACCATGGTTGAGAATCCCACCAAATCATGCGGGCTCGCTCTTGCCCCAGCGAAGTCCGAGCTAGTGCACATTCGTGCACGCAAGATCGGTTCCAACCCCAATGTGCATTACCCTCTGCGAGGTCGTGTCCACGAGGTTGACAAGATCAAAGTTTTGGGCTTACACGTTCATCGCTAGCTGAAAGCCGACACCATTATTGCCAAAAACAAGCGCGTGGTGGAAATGGTAGGTCGAATGCTACGACACGTGTCTAATCGGCGCGGTGGTTAGAGCGGGCGAAATGCGCTCAGTCTCGTTCAAGTTTACATCACTAGTGTCATCCTGTGCATGGCGCTGTACCTCCGCTTGAACGCAGCTAACATAATGCTGTTGGACCTCATTACAGGCAAAGTCAGGAAACGAGCTCTGGATCTCCCGACTGTCACTTTCAAGGTCCGCCGCACGACCCTGCGGTTGCTCAGAGCCTGTTGTGAGCTGGGACAGCCTCATCTCATGAGTCAATACATGAGATTGGACACGAGACGCCGTACACTCAGTTGCCTCAAAATAAGCATACTCTGTGTTCAGGAGAAACGACTCCGTATCCCGGAGCTGTGGCGTCACAGGCAATGGATCGAACCCGTGCCACACAACTCGACTCCACACACACACGAAGACTGGAGAACAGAGAGTGCTCGGGCGCTGGAGGCATAACATGGTTCCAAACCCGGCGTGTTCTGCGTTGACGTCGCAGGTCCGACTCCATCGGGCCACTACGCGGCATCCGTAGTCCACCAGAACTTGCAAACCAATGGGCTCTCCTTCCGCGCCAAAAATACTCACCGGTCTGAAGAAGTTGCTGTCGCCATCGTGTTCGCAGACCCCCAATGCAAGGTTGTCATCTCAGACTCGCGTTTCGCTTGCGAGAGGTATATACGTCAAGGGCGAGGTATGTCCTTTAGCCTATGACATTCTGTACAACCCCGTTAAAAAATCCGAACCAACACCTAGACGTATTGTGTGGGCGCCGGCCCACCAAGGACGCCGTAGTAACGAAGCTGCAAATACGGATGTGCGAGCACCGATTCTCCGGGCACCTGCTTCCGCGTCCTCCCAAGCCGATGAGCCTGGCCGACTGCTTCTGCGGTTTCTAAAATCGTCGACTATACAAAGTCAGGCATCACCAGTTCTTATCTCCGGCAAAGGGGCTGTCGAAGGCAGACGAACGCAATCTGCGATGGCAAGACTTAACACATGGCTGGATACCAGTAGTTGTTCGTCTGTAGCTGTCGCAGAATGCGTTCGTCACAGACGAACACCTACTGTGTCCCGCAATTGCTGCTCGCTATGACCTGAAAGTGCATCCTTTCTGCCCACACTGTGAAGTGCCTTGTCCTCTATCGCACATGGTGTGGGCCTGTCAGCACAGTCCCTACTTTCCTCCCCACCCCACCGCCACTAAAGATGCTTGTGAGACCTTCCTCCTCGAATGTGACACCACAAGCTGCCCTCGCACGCCGAGCTCGCGAGGCGGCGGAGTCATGCGGCACACCGTACTAGGGAGGCGCACAAAGATGATGTCTGCATTCAAGAACTGCACCGGCTCGCCTTCTCTATTTCCTTAATAAAGGTTTGCTCTGTCTCTTCCGTCCGTAACCCTTACGATAGCACTTTACTGATGATAACGTTAGAGCTGTAGAGATACTTTTTCACTAAGCGGGCAAGAGCGAACGCATGCACGTGTGTCGAGCCGAGTCGAAAAACGGTAACTGATATTAGCGGATAGCTTTGCAGCAGTACCGTGTGAGGCTAAGCTCCAATAGGTTTTGCTATGAGCTTGCGCGATGCAATACATAGTGCTTTATTTCACTTTGTGCGATGTCTTGCTTATGATATGTTGAAATGATGGGGGTTGAGGAAGCTGGAACAGTGGGAAGAAAACGTTTTCGGGAAAGGAAGTATCTGCCTCACTTATCTCGACGGAAACCTGAACCTCGCTATAAGGGAAGGAATAGAGGAGGTGGTGAAAGGAAGAGGTGCCGTAGTGGAGGGCTTCGGATTGATTGCGAACCTTTGGGAATTTTTAACGTGCACTAGATATCGCAGAGCACTCGGGCGACTTTGCGTTTCGACTCCATCGAAACGTGGCCGCGAGGGTCGGGTTCGAGCCCGGGTACTCCGGCACAGTAGACGAGCGCCTTAACTAGTGCGGAACTGCAGCGGGAATAGTTGAGTTGATTAGAGGTGTTGAATGCTACAGGTGGTGTTATCCTTGCTTTCTCTGCCGGCAATTGCTCCACCGCAGCGTCCCTTCAATATTAACAATGCCGCATCTACCCCGCTAAGCGCACAGTCTCTTATAATAGCACACATTCTCTCCCGCAGTCACCATCTATGCACACAATCAATCCACACAGTTCGCATCACAGTCCACTCCAGAATTCACCATCTATGCACATATTCAGTCACAGTAGAACATAGGCCATTGTAGTGCCACACTCCATACACACATTCACTCACAGTATAAAGTAGTCCACACCGGAAGACACCATCTACGCACACATTCAATCACAGTAGGCCATAGTTCGTTTCTGCTGTCACCATTTAAAAACAAGATCCGCGTTCTGCAGAAATGTCATAAGAAGGCGTGCAGCCTCCCTTCTGCATGTCTGGTTTCCACTCGGGTAGACAATGTCCTACACTGTGCTGCGACGGGTTCCTGTGTTCTTGAAGGAAGCGAACATCGCATGCCTTTCCGCGTTGTACTCTGGGCAGTACATAATATTATGTTCGATATCCCCCACATAAAGAGCAGAGCGGAGACGATGATATGCCGGTCTTAAGCATGAAGGACCCTTGGCGTTTCTGTGGCGCACAAGGAAAGCTTAAAGAGGGACCGTTTTTTCACAAATTTAGCTGTTTTAGAGCAGTCAGTTTTATCGTAGTTCCTGAAATATCTCGTCGCCGTTCAGTTCAGCGAATTCATCGGTGGAACTAGGTCATCGTCGGAAGTAGGCGACGGAACTAGATCATAAAATGTAAAGAAGAGAACTTCTGAAAGATTCAATCACCGAACTAACGTTAAGGCTGTTGTAGTTCCAATAGCTTCTTTATTTATTCAAATAAAGAGTACAAAACGTCAATTCCACATTAAATTTTGCTTCGGCATCCGAAAAGAAAGCATGTACCAAAGAAAGCAAAATAATTACGAGCATAGAGTAGCGAGAATCAGAAAGGAGCTAAACTGAAAACAACATTCTGCGTTGCTTTTAGAACACATTGTCATGTGCGACGAAGTAAACGAAATTAAAATTTAGCTATATAATATATGGTTGAAGGAAAAGAAAGTCACTCGAGGGAAAGCATCTGCAAATAGCGTTCCTAGTTCCTTTCAAAACTTTGGAGCATGTTTTATTGTGCAGGGTATATTGTTCCATATTTTTCGGAACGCCGGTGGCGCTGTGCCTCAGAGATGCCACAGGGCCGCGGCATCCCGGCGCACTTCAGTTGAACTCCGCCATCCCATGGTGTGAAGCCACTTGAGTTTCCTTCCAACAGGTCCATCCGCTGGCCGACATTGTCCGCGACGCGCTGGAAGACAGCGTCCAGCGTCCAGGAGAACTCGCTGCCGTAAGAATAAACGGTGCAATTGCGGCATCAGCCGAAGGTAGTAACTCTGGTTGAATCTGGGCGCGAGTGAGTGGCATATTGCACCACTACTACCAAAATGATACGGAAAAAAACACTGGGGAAAAGGTCGGGCAGGAAGCCATTCTTTCTTTTCCTTCTGACTCGGGCACTGCCGCGCCTCTTCGCATTTTGTGCGGCGCGCTCCGCCGTCGTCTTTACCCTTACAACCTAAAAGCAGAACAAAAAAACTATTAGCTGCGGACCTATCTCTCTCACATGTGTCTTACGAAAATCGTTGTAACACATCACTTACATGAGTTTTTTACCCTTCTCCAAGAAAACTTTTGCCAAATGCAACATGCCTTCAGAAGGGGATCTTCCTGCGATGCGAAACTGAGAGGATCTGCTTTCAAATTCGTCCTCTCAATTAAGAATGGTACCCCGGTTGACTGTACACTTTTTGGCTTCCAAAGTTTTTGCTTTGGCCGCGCACAATTTTTCGATAGTGAAGCTGCCAGCCCTCGATATTCTACATGCCCCTTTGAATGGCTCGAAGCGTAACTTGTCGGTAGAAACTAGCGTGTTACTCTATAAGGAGTTAACTCATTGTGTCCCGGCTAACCGTTTTGTGGCCTCTTCTTTTAATATTTGTGACTTATATAGTTTACCAAGTTTCGAGTCTTGTGAGATTGTTCGCCGAAGACTGTTGCATTTACAGTGCCATTACATGTCTAAGCGACAGGTTGCAAAAGGGCCTAAAGCAGCCTGAACTGTGTCTTTAACATGGTGCAGTACATGGCACACGACATTAAAATTGGGCAAATCTGATATTCTCGAATTATCCAATAATATTCTCCAATAAACAAATGCCAACAATATTGACACCGCAGGGCCTGACGATCACTGAAAAAAATAATTTGGAAATTCGGAATTCCGGCGCCATAATTACCTCAAGGCATACCCCCTAGCGGGTCAGTAAAATACCCACTATTTTTCTCCTTGACATGAGCTCTCTGCTTAGTACCGAAGGAAATTACATCTCGAATAGGACACATGGGGCCCGATTATCAAGAATCGCTCACCAGGAATCGAAGTGTGCTGAAGGCTGTGATGCTGTCTCCACTCTGGCACTTTTCGATGGTTCTGCGACGCACGTATTTCAGACGACCCAAATCACTCCAAGGGCAGACTTCCTCAAGAATTGTGGCAAGATTTGCCGCTATAAAGAAAAATATAATTCTTCATTGTAAATTGTGCGGCTTAACGCTCTGAAGCGACACATGTGCTTTGCAATACACTGCCATGGTAGGCTCCGGAGTAATTTAGGTGATCTATACTCAGGAACATCCGCAGACATCGCACAGTGGAAAAATTAAAGAGCGCATGCGGAAAATGTACACATGGCCAATATTTTAAGACTAATGCGCTGCGGCGAGATCAGGCGCCATTGTTTCGCCAAACTGATAAGGCGCTGGCAAGGTGGCCGGAGTACAGTTGCCTAATACCGTTGAAAACTTGGCCGCGTTTCCGAAAGAGTAGCGCCCTCGCTAGCTGGTCTGCGATATGCGTAACCCAAAATGACGCCAAAAAATAAGGTCACGGCGGTCGCTTCCATGTTAAGGAAGGGTTCGAATTTGTGGGCTATGGTTTGCACCATCTGCAAGTATCAACAAACCTTGTCTGCGAGAGCGCTTGCGGGAAGCATGCCGAGCACGTTCATCCTGCATTTTATTCGCAGCATGTTTGCGTGGTGCTTTAGCTGTGTGGCGGAATATATAGTGCGTTCATAGGAATCATTGATCGTAAACTCACCGCTAAAAAAAAGCACAACACAGCGGCTAAGGGGTTACCCTTATAAAAATGGTCTATAGACAGTCTATAGACTTGTTATAGAATCTATTATCCTTCTATAGACATTTACTTTTGTCTACTTATAGTCAGTGGTGCAGGCCAGGGCTTATTATTTTTCAATGTTTTCAGGTTGCCCCAACCTAATATATGTCTACTCGTAGACAATAGACCGTCTATAGACAAAAGACTACTAAAAGTGTATGACCTTAAATCTGTAATGGTCTATAGACTGTCTATCGGAATTGTATTGACGTAGACAAGTGACACAAATGAGCGTTTTGCATTAAAGCTGAACTGTTCCTTGATTATGGTGATGATGAATTGCAATGGCGCAAGGGTATCTGTGGCCAAAGAGCAACATGGCACAGGGGTTTTTATTTTCCAAAATTTTTACGCTATAGAAGCCGACCACCAAGAAGGACAAAGCTTGTGCCCATTGTATCTCCGGTTGGCTACCCAGCGGCACTGGTATCGAACCACGCACCTCCCGCATTCGAGGCGGATGCACAAACCACTAGTCCGCCGTTGCAGTCCTGAAATTTGTCTTCGGCATGGCTTATAAGCATAGCGGCACACGCAAATGATGATTGAAAGCGATTTGTAAAAAAGTGCAAGATATGGGTGCGGGAAATTTGTGCCTCGTTTTGCCTGAGTAAGCAACGAAATAGTGTATGTGCGTGTCCGCATTACGCACCTAGTGGGTGAGGCGACAGCCATTTTGTTTGCATAAATTGACTGCCTGCTACGCACGCCTGAAATTCCTGCGTAATTTCACTAACCATTCATGCGGCACTGAATGGATAAATGTCAATGCGAGTGCCGTGGTGGTGGTAAGTGCGAATATTTTATACGTTTAACAGTTTGACGAAGAAGGGTCGCGCATATCAGGGGTTCCATTTTCACAACGATTGGTGTTCCGATAAATGTGGCAAAGCTGCATTATGAGAAAGACTTTGGTTTGTGTATCCCTCTGCTGGAAATATGAAACTACTTTGCTCTGTTCCCCCCAGAATACGCCGGAAAGCATGCGCGAAAATTAGCCGGGAAGGTAGGTATCGAAACGCCGAAGTCATGCTGGAACCTTCACTACACTGCACTTAAACGCACGAAACTTCTAGCGCTTCAGAACGACTGAACAGGAAAAAAACCTTGCAAATCTATAGAAATAATGTCATTCCTCCTCACGCCCTGCCTGAAAATTTCGCTCAGAAGGAACAGCGCCGCTCTGAGCAAGAAGCGTGCAGATGGAACAAGTGAGGTTCGCTAGAACTGAGCAAGAAAAGAGCCTTCACATTTCAAAAACTTTTATATTAGCCACTGAATCGAAGAAACAGAGATGTGATTCTCGGCTCTCCCTGAAACCAATATAAGGCTACTGCTTACTTAAAACTACTCACCCGCTGACTGGACTGTGGAGCTTGTCTTCATCTGGTATCGCGGCCACAACCAACAGCGTAAAAGCCATCAAAGCGCCTGCGATGAGGGTGCTGCATGCGAAAAGACAAGGTGCAGTTTTAGAATTACAGGCACTTCATCTGTGTTCCCAAGAAGTGCTCTCATTTTATTTCAATTTTATTTACCAAATCAGTGACGGCTAGTTTAATGCACTGTTCCTTATTGTTGGCACCAGCACAATTTAGCTGGCCGTATTAAAAGGCAAATTCACAACTGCTATTGTGAATTCGCATAACCACTTAGCCAACACAGCAGCTAAGGTTTTTGTGTAAAAAGCTCATGCCACTCACTCCAGGTGCTTCTTGGTCCTCTCTAACAACGCCATACTACAACGTTACCAAAACAAGTAATTTCGCAAAAGAGCTTTCGCTGCAAAACTACATCGTGGTCGGAAATAGTTATTTTTGCGCAGTGCCTTTTCTTGAAATCTGAAGAATGAGTCGGCTTTCATACGGAGTGGGAAAAAAGTGATAAAGCTGAGGAAACAGCAGTTTAAATACATCCGCACAAGCAGAAAATATTGACTCGACGATACGAAAATCAGGAGGAGACTTGTCAGCAAATGCTTTCATTAAATACGTACACCGGAAAATTTCTTCTCACTTCATTTCATCGCAGTAAGAGATCGCGTCCTTCTGAGAACTTTCAATGAAGAACAGAACAGCGGGAAATTGAAGCGACAAAGAAAGCATTGAAACACTAAAAATTGGCAGCGGCTTAACTTGACTAATCCTGGAATTAAGCGAAAAGCAAGCACGTGCCTATGGCGTGGTACCACAGGGCCTTACCGCGTCGGATGTCATCTCGGACTTGTCAGCAAATGCTTTCATTAAATACGTACACCGGAAAATTTCTTCTCACTTCATTTCATCGCAGTAAGAGATCACGTCCTTCTGAGAACTTTCAATGAAGAACAGAACAGCGGGAAATTGAAGCGACAAAGAAAGCATTGAAACACTAAAAATTGGCAGCGGCTTAACTTGACTAATCCTGGAATTAAGCGAAAAGCAAGCACGTGCCTATGGCGTGGTACCACAGGGCCTTACCGCGTCGGATGTCATCTCGGAGCTTCACCCAACGGATGCTCATAAGATCAGAGGTCAGAGGTCACCCAATGTCAAAGGTTAAAGATCTATGGTACGAGGAACACTCAAGGTCAGCGGTCAAATGTCAACTAAAGATCATGAGTCAAGGTCAGGGGTCGCGGTCATACACTGCTAACGTGGCTAGGCTGAAGGTCGTTCAAGGATCATTTTCAGGCCTATGCGATGACTGCTTTACCTAGCGTAGTGAATCTTTCGATTCAAAATGGGTAATAGATGAAAGCGGACTGTCGGTGCATAGTTTGTTTGACAGGACAAAGTAATACTGTGGAGGCAGGATGCAGAAGGTCCAGCAACTTCAGCTGTTAGTGCCTGTGTCGTTCACCGTTATCGTCCTTTCTAGCATTGATACTGTCGGCAAAAAACAACGATGAGAACATTGCCTGCTCGGTGCCGGGTTTCGTTGAGCAGCAAACGCTCTATAGCTGCCCCATAAATCAGAACGCATCGGTGCAGGAAACTAACAGACCAAATACAAAGCAGTTAGAAAACTGCTGTTTGTTTAGTTTTTTTTTTGTTTTCGCCTAAAAGGCCACTCAAGTAAAGCCCGCTCTGAGAATACGGGCACAAATTCCAGTTTTCCCTGCCTTTCCGGTAGTACTTCCGCGCAAAAACCTGCCTTAGGCACTTATGCCAGTATCCATGCAGCCGGTAAATATTTATTAATACTTAAACGTGAATTTTTCATAACATCTAATCAGTGATGTCCAGGTGGTTTCAATGCAATTTGTTTTTCTTCGGATGCTGCAAAGAAGTGGGCTTTTGTCCGGGGAGCACTGCACCAAGTTTTCCTCAAATTTCTGAAAAGAGAACTCCGTAAGGACCGACATTGGACAGCGTTTGGCAAATGTATGTATTTATTAATTTACTAACGTTACCCTTAAAGGCCCTCCAGAAGAGGGTATTACATGGGGGAGGGAAGGGTGTCTATTTAAGCTGAGGCTTGAGAACCCTCACCCGCCTTTCATTTCAGCTTCAGCTTCAGCAGCCCGCCAAGCTCAGGACAGGCAAGGCGACATTCACAGCCCGCAGCGGGTTGGCACATCCGAGAGACCAGAGGTACTCTGCGAAGGTCAAGCAACACTCATTGGCATGATGCAGCACAAATAACGTTGTAATAGCACGATTCGTTCACGTTCAAACATTGTAGACTGGTCGTCTAGCGGCCACTGGTTGGTTGTTTTCCCAAAACGTCCTCAAGATAAAAAAAAAACATATAGTGATCCCACGAATCCCCAGGTATCGAAACTAATGCATGATTGATTATTGACGCCTCATTGCTCGTGACACACAAGATGTGTGCAATGAGTGGCACATTTATGCAGGGAAATTATGTTTGTGCAATCTCCGCACACAAGCCTGTAAAATCTGAAAAGATCTGTCCGACATCTGAAATCTGTCCGGGGTCGACAAATGTGCAGCGACAGAAGACCGCAACAAAGATGATGCTGATAGTTTTTTTCGATGCCATAGGTGTCACACGCCACGAGTTCGTCCCAAAAGGACAGACGATGAATAAGGAGTTTTATATCCGCGTGCTCCAACACATGAGTGATGCAATGCGACGCCGTCGCCCTGACTTATTGGCATCTGGACAATGGAACCCTTTCCAAGATAACGCAAGGACGCATTGCGTGTCAAAATTTCTCGCCAAGCACAGCATTACTGTACTTCGACAACCGCCATACTCGCCTGACCTCTCCCCATGCGATTTTTTTCCTTTTTCCTCGTGTGAAGAGAGCCCTAAAATCGCTGGATGGGGAGCGCGGAGGCCAGACGCCACGACAAAGGAGCTGACAGCCCTGCCAAAAGGCGCGTTGTCCAACTGTTTCCAAGACCACCAGAAGCGTTGGAAGCTGTGTATAGAGTGCAAGGAAGCCGTCGCGGTTCCTTGCTTACAATGAAACAGTTTTGTCAATATAATAACACAGAGCGAGCGAGGAGGTATAATCTCCACCCTCAAACAGTTTTGAGAATGAGGAAAAGGGACCGTATAATAGACCGCGCAACAGCTCTCAGAGGGGCCGCGGCTAAATAAAACAAACACAGAAAATGCAAAGAAAAATGGGGAGGTGGAAACAGTAAAGGAGAAGAAAAGACAACGAATTTGGAGAGCGATAGAAAAGGGAAAGGAGCGTTAAGCACGGCTCTCGGCGCACCGGGATGTTCGAATGGGGTTTTCTGCTAATTTTGCAAATCTTGTCACAGGGGCATATTTCACCTTTTGTATCAGTCTGAAAACTGCCAAACAATCATCTGCATTCACAGGAAGTGCTGTCATCCTATTTCAGTCTACTCATTTTTTAATATCATTCAAGGCTTCGATGTACCGCTGCTCTTTAAAAGTGTCTGATGTTGGAATCAACACAGTTTAGGGGGCCATATTGAAAGGCAATGTCACTATTGCTATTGTGAATTCGCATAACCCCTTAGCCAACACTGCCTCTAAGCGGCTAACTAAAAGGCCTCGAAAGGCCGAAGCCGTGCTGTAACCTTCTATATGTTGTACTAAACGCAGTAAGTTTGTAGTTTGTCACAACAAGCGAAAAGCGGTAATACGCTACAAATATCTGGAAAGAATGTCATTGCCTTCGTACATTGCCCGAAGATTTCGCTCAAAGGAACAGTGCCGCGTTGGCCAAGAAGCGTGGAGATGGAACAAGTAAGGATCGCGATAACTGAGCCAGAACGGAGCCCTCACACTTCAGAAACCTATACATCAGCCACTGATTCAGGAAATTTGAATCTCTACTCTCTTGGCAACCAAAATAAGGCTGTTGCTTACTTAAAACTACTCGCCTGCTGGCTGGATTGCGGACCTTGGCCTCTGTCTCTGTTCGCGGCTGTAGCCATGAGCGTAAAAGCCATCAAAGCACTTGCGACGATACCCGCCGAAGATGTACTCCCTGTGTAAATACAAGGTGCAGTTTATGATTACAGGCACCTGTACTCCAGTAATGCAATCCCACTGAATTGTCAGTTCGCGCGATTTCAAGCGGTTTCCAAAGAAGATAGGGCACCGCTGTCATTGCTTGTTTACCTGTTGATATAGGGTGCATAATCAACTGCGCAAGAGCAATATAAGAGGTAACTTCGAAACCCACCTCCACCTAAAACATCTACCTAGACCTTTCTTTCTACTCTCTTTCAGCACTCACTGCGGGAAGGGACGAGAGGAGTTGAGAAGTGATGATGAGCAGAAAAAAATATATCAAAGATTGAGAGAGAGGAAAGGAATTACAGAACAGAAACAGAACAGGGGAGGCGAAAAAAATGCCAGTCGTTTACCTATATACTCCCAAAAATACTAAACGAATATATACGCACTGGGGGCTTTAGAGGTGAGCTTTCACATTGCGCAATGTTTTTCGTTTGAAATTTTTTCAAGTCTATTGCTTGGTACTTGTATTTTTATTAGGATTTCTGTCAATTTGGCTATTGTTTCCTTCTTTTTGATTTAATGTGGTCTTTTTAAACCTTCCACTGCTTTTTTTTTCGTGGGTGTCTGCCGTGCAAATGTCTTCTGTCTCCCGCCTTAAGCTTATCTGTTTTAGTCGAAAAGATTATCCGGTTGTTCCAGAAAAATACAGATGTAGTTATTGTAGTGTTCCGAAGAGACAGGAAAGTAGTTTTTACGAACTACATTTGGCAGCATCCAAGCACACGGTTTCAATCCTCTTCCCAGAGTGAAATTAAGCCTGACCAGTGCAGAAAATTGGCCAAGCCGCAAATTTTGCCTGTCGAATACGCCCTTCGGTATATGGTTCAAAGTTGAATTAGGAGGAAGATATTGGCTTAGTCCCTTAGCCAACAGAGCGGCTAAGGGGTTAAATAAAAGGCTTATACCGGCTCTCTCCTGGTCTCCTTTCCTGGTGTGCCTTTCGTCGCCTCTTCCCCTTCTCTATGGACTCCATACTAAAACATTACCAAACTAAATTATTTCGCATGAAGAGCTTTAACTGCAAGACTAAATCGTGATCGAGCGTAAATAGTTAATTTTGCAAAGTGACTTTCTCTGAAATGCGACGAATGAGTCGGATTTCGTACGGTGCAGGAAAAAAGTCACAAAGCTGGAAAATCAGGAGCTGACATGCAACCACGCTACCGGAAAATTTCTATTCGACGATACAAATGTCAGGAAAAGCACATGAAAATTTATTTTCATTACATTTCATCGTAGTGAGGGATGAGAAACGCGCTCAGATAATTTTCATTTGGAGGACTACAGAACAGCGGGAAATTGACTATACAAGAGACACCAATGAAATGCTCAAAATGGGCAATACATGCAAATAGACGTTTACGGGACAGTTGGTTTGACAGAAAAGAATGGAATAACGTGGACGCAGGACGACGAAGGTCTAAGCACATCATTTTTTAGTCAGTGCGTCTGTCATTCTCCTTGATTGTCCTTTCTGGTATTGGTACTCAAAAAAAAAACAACGAAGAAAAAATTGCCTGCTCGGTGCCGGGTTTCGTTGATCAGCAAACGCTGTGGTTGCGATATAAATCAAAATGCATCAGTGGAGCAAAGTAACAGACCAAGGACAAAGCAGTTAGACTATTTCTAGCGCCAGTTATTTCTTTTATAATTTTTTGTTGTTGGCTAAAAGACCGCTCTAGTGGACCCCGCTCTGGGCATACAGGAACAAATTCCACTTTCCCGCGTCTTTCAGGTACTACTTCCGAGCAAAAATCTCCTTTTACACTGACTTCTACATCCATGCAGCACGTACGTGCTTCTTCCTGTCGTAGTCTGAAAGACAATGTCCCTAAGAAATAATAATTAAGGGAACTTTTTTCAAATATCTTATCAGTGCTGTCCAGGCGGCTTAGATGTAATATTTCTTCTACTTCTGGTGATTTTGTAGGGAAGTGGGCTTCTTTGTCCTGCGGAGTACAGCCTCGAATTTCTCCTCAACTATCTGGCGTCAACACAATCATGTAAGGAGTGACATTCAACAGCACACGGCGATGGTATTTGTGGTAGCCTTCAGTGACTCACGTCGTACCTAAGGTGAGACTTGAGAGCCCCGATTCGCCCAGGATTTCCTGCTTTTCAAACCACAATACTTTACTTTTTACTTTTCTGGACGAGCAACTAAACTAGTTTCAGCATGATACTATGGCAGTCGGTGAAGCCCGGAGAAGCATTCTTCTGGATGAAGTGGTCACTTCTCACGAGCACTGAATCGCACAATTCTCAACTGCCTCTCATATAGCTGCCCGAAAGCCAAAAAATCAACTTTAGTCGGAGATATGCCTCCCCTTTCACTTACGCACGCTGACTCAAAGATGAACCGATACAGCGGCCCGCCAAGGTCAGGGCACACAAGGCGACATCCAGAACCCGAAGCGGGTTTGCCCTTCCGAGACGCCAGAGGCTTCCTGCGAAAGCGAAGGGATACTCACTTGCAAGACGAAGCGCAAGTAACTTTAAGAATAGCACAATTCAACCACGTTTAAACATTGTAGGCGAATGGCGTAGCGGCAACTGGTTATTTTTTTCCAAATTATCCACAGGATACACACGGGTACTTTGCCCCGCGTCTTCCCTTTTGGTTTGCTTTCCCACAATGCACCTTCCCACGACCGGTCCCGAGGGGCGGGGGGGTGGCACCGCCATCCTCCCTAGTTACCTTAACAAGAGTGGGCGCCTGCGTCGCAGGGGCATGAGCGCCATGACGACATGACTGCAAAACGCGCGCGGGAGAGCTCGTCGCGTACGGACGTGTCGGCGGAGTTCTCCGTTCTTCGCCAGAGGGGCGAAGCCTCGTGGGAGATTACGGTCTCCCACATCTCGTCCCGTCCGGTCGCGGACTGTCTCCCCAGCCCTAGCGTGGGCGTACATTCGCTCGCATCCGTGATGGTGAGTAGGATGACCTCGATTCCTTAACGCATTTTGTTGCTGAGCTGGCATTGTTGTTGTCGCAATAAATGCCTTCTCTGTGCCAGCCAGTGATGTTTCTTTGTTTCCATCAGAGCAAGGCCCGCAGTGGTCGGCGCAAGCTCGATAGCGCACGCGATCATGGGGTGGGATCCGTGTGGTTTTGAACGGTGTCAGCCGCCACTAAATGGGGAGAACGTACTTATACGCCTATTAAAACCCCACACTCTAGCCTGAACGACCCGCTCCCCACGGCCTTTCTTCTTGCCTTGCTTGTGTAGTATCTGCCTGATGAAAACCGGTAAACGCCTTTGGCTGGAGGGCCTTCTTTGAGGGGTGTTTGAGAGGGTGTTTGAGAGCATACTGGCGTTCTGCCTTGTGCGTGTGCTCACCTCATTACGGAGAGGCGCCAGCGACATGGGCACCAAGCCCTGGTTCTCGCGCAGTCGAGGCCGCATCGCGCACATTATACACCCATGACGTCCTTGCGGAAGGAAGTTGTGGGTGTTATGCGCATGCCGGCGCTTGTCAAATCAAACTTTATTTGCAAGCCACAAGGATGGTGTGGCAGCAAAAGGCTGCTGCTACCAATGGCGACGCGACTTTCCTGCTCACAGTTCTGAATGTCACTCGCGTTTTTCAGGCGCGGCTGAAATCTCTCCCGTCTGCGGTAATTCAAGTACGCGTTTTGGATGACTGTCGCCGCCCTCTTACGAACCTCTGGCGTCGCATTTTTTCCCGGCTTTCCAATTTCCGACGCACCCGCAGGTGTGTCAAAAGGACGCAGTTTCTTCGCTGTCATGACTACGCGTGATCTGCGCGGCCCTGTACGGAGAACATGTCCAGACTGGCGAGGATCGAGAGCCAAGCTCAGTTAAATCAAATGACCGAAGGTAAGCACCTCAAACTTTCCTGACAAACCCGCTAGACGGTGTGTACTATATGGGTTTCTTGGTAAAGAAGATATTCGTTTTCGGCGTAAGGTGGCTGATAAGGATAATGGTCACCTGGCGAAATAAGAAAATGCGAAAATTGTTTTTGTGGAAAGGAGATGACGCAGCAACTGTCTCAATTATCTTGGTGGACACCGGAACCGCAATGTGAGGAAAGGGATACAGGGGGGAATGAGAGAATGAAGGGAGAACCAGGTGTGGTGGTGGAGGTCTCTGGAATAATTTCGACCACCAGGGGTTTTTTAACTGGCACTGACATCTCACAGTACACGGGCGCCTTTTGCGTTTGGCGTCCATGGAAACGCGGGTACTCCGGCTCGGTATACGAGCCTTAACCGCTGAGCCACCGCGGCTGGCTAGGCGAAACAGACGTGATGGTATTGCGCCTTATGAAAGACATCAAAATTCATCAAGACTGGTCACCACTTCTGTCACCGTCAAAGAAAGCACGAGAAATTAATCGCGAAAATGGTACAAAAAAACTGCTGGCAAACAGCTGCAGCAAGGTGCGTTAAGCTATGCTTAATACCTATTCGTGCCATGAAGGTTTGAGCAACTGCTTAAGAATACAGTCTTCTCCTACTAAGATTATTTTTGTGTTTCAATAGTGCAGTTTGCAATTCCTTTCATGGTGATAAGAAGTTATCATTTTCTTGTTATTCCATGTTAATGGAGGCGTACAACCTTTGAAATCGCGGCAGAACGTGCCCTGAAGCCTGTGAGAAGTATCCCGCTAGAATGAACACAACATCTAAATTCATACTACTATACAACTGCGCATGAGAGCCATTTTTAAACTGTCATTGAAAATGTAAGTGTGTTTAAAACTGACTTTAATGGTACGTTAACCGAAGCGCACCCTGTTGTAAACTGCATACAAGGTGCAAGGGGGGTACCACTCTCACAGTTCGGGCGTCAGCACCGCACTTGAAATAACAGCCGTATGAAGTAGAGCGCGTTTTCAGGAGGATGTAAAAAGGTGCGCTCTCCTTATATTTCCCGTTAGAGAACTATTACCCAAGTACCGGCCTCATTGTGCATTTTTGTTGCCGACTTTTCGCATTCCCTTATGTTGTTGTTCTTGTTGACTTCACACAATGGCACATACCCACAAGGGGGATTGGCCATAACCAGGGGGTGACTATTTAAATTCCCTTATGATTGATAAATACCACGTGTGTCAGGCCGCAAGCTACACAGGCAACGATGTCAGCTATAAACGTCTCGGAAGCTCACAAAAGGAGGGAGCGAGGAGGGCGGGGAGGGGGGGGGGCAGAACTAAGCGCCACATGCCACGGCCAAAGCGGTGGAATGAAAACTTCGAAAGTAGCTGCCACGGGAAGATGCCAAATGGTTTGGAATGTAAAATATACGTAGAGAGCTGCGCTTGAACTTCGCATTACCGACCGTCGTATTGTTTTTTTTATAGCGTTGTTTATTGCCTCAGGGCATCGTAATATTGTTGTCAGTGGCTATTTAACAATAAAATGACAATGGAAAGAAAAAATGTTGCCAGCCGCGGAATCTGCCATCGAAAGCTCAAGCTCCTGAGCGGCGACTACTGGGAATAAAAGGACAGGGAGAAGAAAACAAGAGGGGGAGCGATGGTAAGAATGGATAGACGTAGGGCGTAATCCAAGGTCAATGTAAATGTAAACAAATATTTACAATTGTAAGAATGGTTTCTTTATTAGTTCCCACGTGCTTCGCGTTGCTTTCTTCGTCTTTAGGCGGGAGGGCCGCTACAGGAAGAGGAGGGGGGCGACCAGGGTGCGTAACCACACCCTCAATCAGCCTGCCTCTCACTTAATGCAGTCATTGCCGTCATCGGATGGGAAACATGGCTGTGAGAGGCCCAAACCCTTCGGCACGCCTCTCAGGTGCCACACGTCGCCGGGTTGTGAAAGCCCGTAGACATGCTGTGGGTCGAACTTAAATAACATAAGCTTCAGACGCTACCCGGCAGCTCTGTGCCCCAAAAGCTCCGCAGATCTGTGCTCCGCAGAATGTGTGAGCACAGATCTGTGGAGAGCGGGTCACACGTTTACTGCAAGGGGCGTAATTTGGAAGACTCTGAGGTAGGTACATCGCCTGCATTTGGATTTTGCTACTTCCAAACGCCATTGTCCCAAAAATAAAACATTTGCATAAACCTCACTGCCAGGGAAAGACATAGAGGCTTAGTTTAGGTTATTGTTTTTTTCTTTTAGGATATCAACTATTTCTCATTACGTTTGTTCTGTTTCGTTCGTATCAAAGTTAATTTTATGCCCAGAAATTCTGCCAAAACCGTTTTGTCAAGAGGAAAGTGTTTGAGAACACATTTTTAAAATTTTATTTGCAAGATTTCACTGTAACAATGATTGTATCTGCTGATATCCTGTCGGCATGGCTTTCATTTTTTGCTATTATGTTTTTGTTACCGCAAAAACCATTCTCTATTCGATTACTAAGGTTGTATTAGCTACTCGATGCCAGCGATGGAAAAACTTTTAAACACTTTGCTAAATAAGTTCGGTCTAAATATTTTCTCTCTACATTTTCTCTAAACAAGTTACTAATACATATGATAGCAACAATGTTTTCTACATTCATAATACAGCATACAAAACAAAAAATTTCGAACAAGGGTGTATTGTGAAGGAAAATAAAACATTGCATGTAATATTTTATAATTCTGGAACATTGCAAATAAGAGTTTAACAAATCGCGAGGATTAAAACGAAGATACACACGAACTGATAAAGGAAAACTTCTGTACATACTGTGTGGCAGCGACAAGGAAGTTGGATCAATCTTTGAGGACTCAGATGGCATTTCCCTGCAAGTATATGTATTTTTCATATTATGGTGTTGTACGGAGCACAAAGTGGTACTCCTTTTCATCTCTATCAATCACTGATATATATTTTTTCCTCACATCCTCGCGTCTGAACTCCATCGCCCTTCCCTGCACTGACTATTGGAAAAGAGTACAAATATATGGCTAGGTCGATGTTTCAAGTGGAGGTGGGTTTCGAAGGAAACACATCTATTGCTCTTGCGAAGTTGAGTAGCCACCTTATATCGACAGGTGAACAAGCAATGATAGCGATGCCCTTTCTTAATTCGAAAGCGCGTGAATGCGTGAGAACATACGACTCAGTGTGATTGCATAACTGCAGTAGAGGTTTCTGTTATCATAAATCTACTCCTTTTCTTTTCACAGTCAGCACCTCTTCGGAAGGTCTCGTCGCGCGTGCTGTGATAGCTTTTGCGCTCATGGCTACACCCGCGTACAGAGACAGCGGGCCTGGTCCCCAATCCAGTCTCCAGGTGAGTAGATTTAAGTAGGCAGCAGCCTTATTTGGGTTGCCGGGAGAGTCTAGAATCAAATTTCTGTTTCCGATTCAGTGGCTGCTCTAAATTCTCCTTAAATGGGAGGGCTCTGTTTTGGCTCAGTTCTGGCGACCCTCACTTGTTCCATCTGCACGCTTCTTGACGAATGCGGCGCTTTTTCCTTTGAGCAAAATTTTCTGGCAATGCTTAGAGGGCTATGACAATATTTCTAGAGGTTTCCTGGGTTCCACCCCTGTTCCCTCGTTATGGAGAACTGCAAGCTTACGGCGTTTAGTACAATATATTAGAGGTTCCAGCAAGCCTTCAGCCTTTCGATACACTCTCGACTCGTTTTCTGTTGGGGCTGCCCGGCATTTTCTGCAAGCAAGAGAGCAAAGTTATTTTTGGTGTTTCATCAGGGGGATACATAAACGAAAGTCTTACAATAATGCAGCTTTTCCCCATATATCGAAGCTCCAACCGTTATAAAATCGAACATCTGACATGCATGATCCTTCTTAGTTAAACTTTTAGGAGGATGAACATGGCGACTAATGCATAGCGCTGTTGGCATCAAACGCGCCACTTGTGAACCGTGGTTACGTGGTTACCACCACCACGGCGCTAGGATTCGCATTTGTATTCTCAATACTGCATGAATGGGTAGCGAAAATACATCTAAGTTCAAACCAGCGTAGCATTCAGTCAGCTTATTATGCAAAAAAAGCCGTCGCCTCCCCCACTGGGTGTGAAATGTGGGTATGCACATCAACTACTTTACTCAGGCACAAGTACTCGCATACGATTTTGGAGCAGCCAGTCTTACACAGACTCGTGGAGGCATTTCGAAAACTGTTACGCCACTGGCATAGAGCATGCTGGCGGGTTCACTGCAACGCAGAGCCCGCATTGGATGGAGCAGAAATTATCTGGCGCTAGTGGGCGGAGAGCTTCGCAGCGTGTCAGAAAGCCCTCGTAGATGAGAGGCGTGCACGGCTAACTACTATGCAGAGCTAGTGAACGCGAAGTGTCTCAAATAAATGTCACTGGACACTCGAGAACAAACTTCTTATCCGAAAAGAAGCTTGTAATGCTATCTGGGAGTAGCCAGAAAGAGTAGCTCACGTTCACTTTTTCATCAGCTTGATTTTAGAAAGTTCGGCAAATGTTGTCGGGCTCAGTTTGGTCTTCTACGCCGGCGGCCCAACCATTGATACAATGGGTACAAAGTTTACCCTGCCCGGTTCTCGGCTTGTTTAGGACAAACTACTTGGGAAAAGAAAAGCCTAA
>JARKHS020027038.1:0-37194 GCA_030143305.2 Amblyomma americanum
CGCGCTAACCGGAAAATCCGGCGTCCGGTAACACAGTAAACGGTAACGTAAACACGGTAACGATATGCTATAACTCTCTAAAACTCTCTATACCGGTCCGCAAACACTTTACGGAATCCCTTTTAGCGTTGCGGAGAGCTAGCGTTCGCTTGTAAACAAACATGGCGGCGCCCTGCACGGCCGCTTCGGACCAAATACAGCACCGCCGCCGCGTTCTTCGGCGCCACTTCTCGCTATACATGAAGGCATTCGCTTTTAATTTGCAAGCTCTCACTCATACGTTGAGGTTTGAGTAAGAACTGGGCCATGTTTTTGAGATTATTTGCCGATTTTTGAGCAGTTAAGCCTGACTATATGTCGTGTGCATAGCCAAATTAAAGTGTACTAGAAGAGGGCAGTGGGCTCACTGCCCGTCGTTCCCTGATGCCGTTCATGTCAAGCACGAAAGGTGGCGTCACCAGCAACTTCACTGTAGTGTTCCTGTATATGCTCCCTATACAGGAACACTACTTCACTGTAGCTTCGTGCTGGTCGGCGCTGCTCGGTCGCTCACATATATGTACGCGCTGCTTTAATTCCTGAACCTACTTTTATGGGGGAAACGGCTGACGGACGCTCCGTACATGATCTGCAAAGGAATTCATTAGTTAGCGTTTTTATGCCGAAAGGCCGCGGCGCGGCGCTGATGTCAACTTCACTGTAGCGGGCCGTGTCGACCGTGTTGGAGCACGTGCGTGAAGCAAAAATCGTTGACATTTCCGGCGAGCCCGCCAGTAGGAGCTTGGCTGGAGAGTAAGCCCACTGCCCCTTCTAGTACACTTTAGTCAAATAGCAACGACTACACTGCAGCTCTTCAGTTTCGTGCCAGATTTAACATTTCTCTATATTTTAATGATTTTTTTCCTAAAAAAAAGACGTAAATCTCTTGGTATATTCATCAGTAATTTCAGAAAATAAAAAAAGTTTCTCCGGCCCGGTGTTGGCGCGCTTTAACTTACTGCCACTAGATGGCGCCACAGTGTTCACATCCAAACACAAAGAAGCGACGTTGCGGCACAGGGAGCAGGTGTCCAAGTTGTGCTTTTTTTTTTACAGTGCTCGCAACGCAACGTGCGCTGGGTATGCAGGCTTACTGAGGTCTACGTAGTGAAATTGTCTACTGGCCAGGGTAGGCAAAGGTGTCTAGCTTCACGGGCACATTTGAAAAGCCGCTGAGTCGGCTGTTAGCTGAAGCGTAGTAGGTACGTCTTTATATGCAGAAAAAAATATTATTAAAGTGTAGCATTTCACTTCATAGAAATTATTGCAGTGCATCCGTTTTTTTTATCATTAAAAGCTGGGCATCTGCCATCATCATCATTCGTTTTAGCCCTACGCTAACTTGTTACGGGAGAGACGGTACGCTAAAACGTCTTCTGGCGTGCGCCGCGCTAACCGGAAAATCCGGCGTCCGGTAACACGGTGAACGGTAACGTAAACACGGAAACGATATGCTATAACTCTCTATTCATTTTGTTGCGTTCCATTTGCAGCAGCGCGCTAAGTTGACTCATGCCTCTTAGCAATGTGTGAGCGACGGCCTGCCAAGAAAGTAGATGACATTTCCTCGACATTATTGTTAAAACGATCTGTTTTCATGATTTACATATATTCCACGTCGACTGATTTACAGTGCTGTTGCATCGGAAGAT
This sequence comes from Amblyomma americanum, assembly GCA_030143305.2. NCBI lineage: Eukaryota > Metazoa > Arthropoda > Arachnida > Ixodida > Ixodidae > Amblyomma > Amblyomma americanum. Next base: position 1,692 of record JARKHS020027038.1, read on the forward strand.
GCCTGGGTCTCAAAAGAAGATGATCAACTTATTTGTGTCTGGGCCGAAACGTTTATGCCTTGGAAGCGAGGTTTCACAAGGTATACTGCGTCGCATTGTTTGTCACCATTTTGGTTACTAATGTATTTCTAATGCCCCTTCCTAATTGTATTTGGGCTGGCAGCGGGAAACAACCGTCATGAAAGTGAACCAGATGACCATGCGATAGGAGCAGCAGATATTTACGGTACGTCTTTGCAGTATTTTGTTACCATCATGCTGTTCATGTGAACATTTTGCGTGTCATGTATTTTTCGCACTTCTCGCTATTTTTTTAAGGGATAGTAAAAAAGTATCCACACAGTGTTGATCGACTAAGAATCCCTTTTATCTCACTTAATTATCACGTACAGGGCAACGGTGGCACCAGGTGGAGAGCCCCTCTTGGCAACAGACTTACGCTCCGCTGGAAATCGCAAGCCACGACGACAGGACGTTCGACCACTGCCGCCAAAGAGCTGCAAATTTCCAAGCAACCAGACCGGAAGAAGGTCCTGTAAATAAGAATAGTTCGAGAAAGGGAATGCGTGTCGTGGAGCTGTCATCTCAACACAGCAGCAGACAGCAGGAGGAAGCCAGACAGGCACTGCGCGCAATAGTGAGGTCGATGCGCTACCTATGCCGCACGGGTCAAGCTTTGCAAGGGCAAACGAAGGATGAAGGAAACCTTCTTGGTCTGCTGGATGAACAACCGCAAGACGTGCCTGCTTTGAAGAAACGGCTGGAGCAGCGAGGTAGGTGGCTGAGCAGCGACATACAGAGCGAGCTCATAGAAATTATGGCGCACAGCGTTCAGCGGACAAAGACGTCAGATGCAGTCCATTTTAGGGAATCATCGCTGACGGTATACTATACCGACGTAACAGGCAATGAGCAATTCACATTTTGTGTGCGTTGGGTAGACGGGATAACACTGGAAGTTCGTGAGGAATTTCTTGGCATGTAGAATGCACCAAACAGCAGAGCTGAGACCTTGTATAAAGCTGCAAGGGGCATGAATTTGCGTCTGGGCCTGGAATTTTGCAACATAACGGCCGCGGGGCCGCGAACATGGCAGGCAGATTTACTGGCGTGGAGAAAAGAATTACGAACTCTGAACCATGGTCAATATTTGTTCTCTGCAGTAACCACTGCCTATAGACTTGGCACTGAAGGAGGTTGCAAGAAACTGCGATGCCGTCGGCGACGTTCTGAACATTGTAAAAGATGCTTCCAATGCAATCCTCGAATCGAAGAACAGGAAGGCTTTATTCGAGCGTACGTCTGCTGCTTTTTAGGTGTTGCTTAATCAATTTTTACATTTATTTTATTTACCATACAACTTATGATTGACAGACCGCGCTCAACTTCCGTTTACAACTTCCGTCCACGCCACTGATGAGCCAAAAAAGGTTTATGCCTTAAAAAAAAAAACATTGAAACCAACGTTGTGTCTTATAGCACCGGAGCTATCACTCGATATTCGGTTCTGCAGCGTTGAACCCATCTAAGTTCTTGGGATTCCACCGTAATGTATTTTCAGTCGCTGCGCTCCCTTCAAGCCTTCTAATTGGAAGGAGTATGTCTATACTGTGGCAGTGAGCCCCGCCTCCCCCTTTGGCATACAGGCTGCCTGAGGACGGGCTGGATGCCTGAGCGCGAAACATGTAACTCACGTCTACCATCTAGCTTTGAGTGTCTGATGCCGCAAACAAAAATGTTCAGCCCAACAAGAAGTGAAGGAGCTCCTCTGCGAGCGGATGGTACAGACTGCTTCGTCACGGTCATGCCCGATATACATGCTCTTACGTCACGGATCCTGCTTTGATTTCGAGTGAAGGAGAACCCCGCTGTACATTACACGGCTCCTCGACGGAAATTCGGAAATTGGAGCTACCTACATTAAAAGGGCTTCGTAATTATGGCAGCTTTTAACGCATACTTCAGCTGATAAGACGAAAAAAGAACGAAACAGCGAGGGAGTTTCCAGGTTTAATCGAATTCTTCCCCTTCGAGCCTTGAACTATACTTCCGTGTATTCTCATTCGAGAAATATAAATAGTAGACTTGCATATAGTTCACTATTATCTGCGCCCGAATAACCTATAGTGTCCTCTTTCTTGTTCTCGCTCGTAATTCCATACGATCATGTGCATGCCGTTCATATGGACACTTATGTCGCTGTGAACAAGTGTCCATAAAGTGGACCGTCTATAGAAACGAATATCCGGGGAAAACAAGCCCAATTTCTGACGAAAAGAAGTTGGTGACCAGAGTTTGCTTCCGTGTGTAGCGCCCCTCGCGCCGCGGTCGGCTCGCAGGCCATGGCACGCGGCGCCGGACAAGAAGGAAGAAGTTGGGAAGGAAGCCGCGAGCTCAGTGCCACGACAGCATCGCCGCGAGCAGTCGTACCGTTCTTTTTTTTTTTATTTCGCACGCTTGCCATAAATGTATAATTTGGGTATACTGATTAAAGGACACTTGTTGACTTTAAAAGCGTGCCATCGGCATTCTCAGTAGACCCAAGGACAGATCTCCATCAGTCTGTCGTCTGGGGATGGCTTTGGAATTGCAGTAAATTTTCTGCCTGCACACGTTGACCTCTGGAATGCGCTGCACGCCGCTTTAGCAGGCCCGGAAAAAAACGTAACAGATTACTGCCTTTGAATACCCGCGCCATGTGTGTATTCTTGTCTGCCCTCCGCTTGTTACGGCGATGGCCGGAGAACAGAACACTGACGGGGCAACCCACAAGGTGGCTCTGCAGTTATCGGCAGATTAAGGTGCCTCGATAGGCGCGCCCCCCTCCGAGCGGCGTAGGAGGGCGCGCGCATCGAGGCCCCCTACAACAGATCAACTCAGGTCTTGATTAACCGCTGAAAGTTGCAGAAGCGCGGCCGGCCGGCAGCGGAGTGCTTTGAGGGCTCCGGTCCGTCGACCGCGCTGGTAACCAGATCTGCTCAGGCAGCCCTGCCGCGCCGTTGATATGATGATGGGGCAAGTGCTCTCGCGCTTTTCGAAGAAATGACGATATTCGGAGAGCTTCTCCCAAGACCTTCATGTAGTAGAGTGCAAAGGCGCTGTCGGAGTTCCCTGCTGTTGGGGGCTGCGCTTCTATCCCGGCGCTGCCACCAGTGCTGGAGACGGAGGGCCCCTTGTGTTGTCTGACTCGTTCAGCCCCGCAGGTCCCGGCTCCGGAGGACGACGTCGGACTACGTTAAGAAGGAAACTGCAGTAGGTTTATTTGTACATATTTACAGTCGAGAAAGGAGTGCCTCGGTAACAGAGCAACAGACCGTTAAACGCACTTCGTATTCCCTAGCACCCTGGCTGGGGAATAAAGTTCGGTGAATGATGTCCAATCAGGTATAGCAGTTGGGGACACTGGTGGTACCACCCACGGCAGCGGGTGGCACGCGCTGATGCCCCCTCGAAGCTCGGTCGATGGAAAGGGGTAAAGACAGTCATCGAACACTGTCGTGTCGATTTCACCACTGCGGCAAGTTCGCTGCCTCCGTGGGAAACGAACAGACGGTATGCGAAACTGCGTGGTGGTCTGGCAACACCGCGACCTCAGCTTCCGGTTTCCATCTTGGTTCGGTCGAGCTCGTCGAGCTGGTGCTTCGTTAACTATGCGTAGTTTCTGAGTGTAGCTGTCGTGAATCTCACGAGTGGAATTCAAAAGCCAATGCCTCAGTTGCTGTGCTGCTTGCTCCGCTCACCTTTTACCTTAATGTAGGTCATTTTACTCAGCGCCAGCATGCTCCTACCGCGTCCTCAGCTTCGCTTGAAATTTGACGTTGGTGATGGGCAAGAATCGGCACAGGAAAGTGGGTTGGAAAGTTGCACTCTGTGCCGCTGTCGCTTGAATACGTGCATTTAAGTACAAGTTCAAGTGTCGCGCATTATCATCCCTCTTTTATTTTCAAGTGGAAGCAAATCCATCCGGTAGGGCGGCGAGCGGTTATTTTGCGCTGAGTGCGCAAATGTGTTGACCAACTTTTGGGGCACTGCGAACTATCCAGCGCGCTACAGTCCCACAAGGCCCTCGGCCAACTGCGTACTGCCATTCCCTTAACTGCGGTGTGCAATGCATATCCGAGATGTTCAACGTCACCGTTTCAAAGCCGTTGTTAGCGTTGATTCAACCAGGCGTACGCCTCGTTGAAACTGCGTCATGGAGTTAATATTGCGCTGTTAGGAGTCCATATTAACAAGTGGATAAACTGAAAAAGTAACACATTCACACCTCAGTTTTATACAAAGTGCGTATCACATCACACAGACGCATTAACGCGCATAACATGCGGGGTCGATTGCCCGACAGTAAAGGAAAACCGCGCTTGAGCAACCTTGCAACGGCTCCATGGCCGAGAGAGCTTTCTAGCCCTCCTAAAAGCAGTTGAACTCTTAGACAACTAAACAGTAATATGCGTATGATTCTTTCAGCGCACTTAATTAGTTCGCCACGGCATAAGCGATCGAGGTTCGTAGATGGAACGCACTTAGGGCCATGGCCACGATTTGTCGGCAAAATGAGCGCGCTGCTCGACATGGGCTACATGATTCAGCAACAGGCAGGCCGGCTGAAAAAAAAATGGCAGTGGCTTAGCTCGGCTATGCCAGGATATACGTAGCGAAAGCAAAGGCATAGCTTGGTTAGCCTTGGTTAATCTTGATTGCGAGGAGGTGGCGCCGTGGATGGTGACGTGACCAGTCACGTGGTTGGTCACGTGGTGCGGTGCGACCACGGTAGGACTGCGAGTTCGTGGCCAATGCAGCTTTCGCTACAAAATTTTCCTCCTCTATTGCGTTGTTGAAGCACGCGTCGATATGTTCATGTCCGACCGACTAAGCGCTATCGGAGAGCTAGTAAATACACAAAGTCGACTCCTCATTTTCTTCAGAGGAAACAAAGACTCTAAAATTAAAAAAGCGAGATGCTGAAACGTACTGGTTTCCGCACGCATCGTACTGACAGTGCAGAGCGACACAACGCAGCGAAACAGTGCATCGGCATTTCACATTTCAAACGCAGCGCAGCCGTTTTAACACAACGCTGGGCAGCGGTTTCGTATTCCCTACCGTACCAGCGCGACGGGCCTGGTTCTCGGGGAGCCAAGAAATGGCGCTGCGCATTTCGCAATAGGTACGAAGTGGTAAGAGGAATCTGGAAAGGGGTGATGGTTCCTAGTTCGGCAATGCGGTCCTGTGCATGAGACGAAATGTCCGAGCAAGGTTAGAAATCAAACAACGCGGAGTAGGGAGGCCAGCTTTGGGAGCACACGGCAATACACCAAATCTGGGGATACAGGGTGATATGGTATGGGCGTCATTTGAGATCAGGGAAGCTAGTTGTATAAGACAGCATTTGAGGAGCGATTAAGAAAAATGGGGGAAAAGCAGTGGGCTAGGAAAGTTTTCAGGTACTTGTAAACAGAGGTGGGCAACCACATGAGGTTTCGATCTCATGAGGTCGACCTCAACCTCACGTCGTGAGGTGACGTTGAGGTGAGGTCGGCGACGGCTCGAAATATTGTGAGTGACGACAGCAAATCAGACCTCGACCTCACGCGTGAGTTTGAGGTTGAGTGAGGTCGTCATTCATTGAGGCCGAAATTCTGAGGTCGACACTTTTTGCCGGTTGCCGCGTCTTACTCCGGCGAGTGCCAATTCCGAAGCGGAGTTGGAGCGAACCACCGCAATGGTCATGCAATGACGCTTGGTGTTCGGTTTCCCCTATCTAGACAACTGCATGCCGCAGTCCGCTCCTGTAGCTTTTGCTGGTGCGCCATAATGTCCGTTCGGTCCGAGCATACAGGAGGACGCCGCCCTCTAGTCTTCCTGGAAGGAGTGCTGCTGTCACGGTACGCCACCCTCCCTCCCCCTTGCCCCGCTGGCGTAGCACCCGTAGCTGCCTGCCGGTCAGCTCGAACTTCTAAGAGCGCGCAAAGCATAACTCAAGTTGAACCGCGGTAGCTTTGTTTGATGCCGCAAACAAATAAGTTCAGTCCAACAGGCACGCAATAAATTCGTCGCAGCGCGGTTGGCCCCAAGCAAGACTGCTTCGTGCTCATGCTCGTTGCAGGCGCTGACGTCATGACTCTTGCCTTGCAGTCGTGTAAAGGGGTTCGTGCTGTACATTACACGGTGACCTAAGAGAAACTGGAGCACTCGGCACATGCCAGAGATTGTGATTCACGTAGTTCCTAACAATCAAGCAGATGCAAATATAATTTCACTTTTTATATCCTTCCAAATAACCTCTCTTTGGTCTCCTGTTCCTTGCTCCTTCTCGGAAATTCACATATTACGCCGAAATACCACAGCACAGGGCGAACGTACCAGCACAGCTAGCGGTGTTATAGCGGTGAAATATGCAAAACTATAATGAATGTATAATGATGTGGTAGCTGATATTTTTTTACTTTTTTTAATGAATATGTGTGAATAGAAATGATTGCGTGCTGGCGCTGTGCTGCTGAGTCGATGCTTCAAACCTTCTAATATGACGTTTAATGCGGCAAACTGTTGTTAGCTTCTGTTTTTAGTGTGCGATATTTCTAAGTTTGTAATCATTGTCTGTTTTTTTTCTTTTCTCGTATGGGGCCAGTTAGGTTGGCGGCCTGCTTTGAAGACTACCAGACACTGCTCACACTGTTATCTTTCGTTTAACTATTTTGCTGAGACCCATCGTTCACCTTAAACGGCTGCGCAGAATGCTCGCGCGGTGCTCGCGGGCAAAAAACGTCGAGGATGCCGGCGCACCATTGATTAGTTCAGTTTGGAAGGAAAACAAGTGATTGACTCAGAGCAGCTTGTTTCATACTGGTTGATAAAATGGTACCCAGAATTCTGTTCAGGCGTATAGTGTTTAGGCGCTTTTTTTTTTGTCCCGGGGGGGGGGGGGGGGGGGGAGATTTCGCTGCGGTGAAATTTGAGCGGAAAGCCGTGGCGCTCTTGACAGAGAGAACGCGGTTCACGCTGCCCACTCTAGGCTGTTTTTTTTTTTAGCTCGTGTGATTTCAATATTCGGCACAGTGTTAGAAGACGTAATTTAGCTCGTCCCTGCGAAGTGCCACGGGATCACCTAATCATCGGAGAATTCCCAGGATTTCGAAACCATTACCATCGCCACGTGGAGGGAAGTGGCCGAAACGGGGGAGGGTCTTGACCTCCCAGGAACGCCAACATCATCAATTATTAGTTGCAATTATTCCTGTTTCCACACAGAATTATTGTATTCGGTTGCTGGTAATGTACCATATTTAATCAATATTCTGGAAACTTTTATTTTCATAGCAGTATATCGACTTCCCCGGGATCATAAAATACACTATTATCATCGTCATAATCATCGCCATGACCTCGAGGGTCAACGGCATGTGTCGTTGCATGATCGTTGGAGTATGTCACACATGGGAAATGGCGCGTTTATGTGCCTGACGATCCGAATGACATTAATGTGGACCGAGCTGTGGGCACTCTTTGTAAGCGTCATGCGCGCATGTGTAGTAATGTGGGATCCATATGAACCTTAAAGTGGGGGTAGGTGGGGTCATCATTAATGTCATCATTAATACCAATTAGTCTTAGTCATACCTAATTACAATAATAAGCTTTTGTTAAGCATTCTGATTAGTGTGCATTAATTAGCATTAATTGATGATGTGGCGTCATCATCTTCGTCATGTGACTCGTCTGCTCATGACGTCACATGGTGCCGTTTCTTGCGGGCACTTTTTGCGGATATGACTTTGGAACTGAGCCGTCTAATGCTCTCGCATTAATAAAAGGAGCCGCTCGCTTCTACACAGACATAAATACAACGCGCCTCTGTTGGTGTGCTACAGTTCCAGCTTGTTTTCGAAGGCAGCGTACAGAGCACTGAAAGAGCGTTTGCTGGGTGGCAGAATTTACACCTACGCTGGGTGCTTTCGCTATGTCGGATAGAGCTAAAAAAATTGAAATATACTGATATGCGTCTGCGTAGCCGTCACATTGGAAAGAACATCGGCGACCAGTTTCTGTGCATTCGCAATTCTCAAGTCTAAGAAGAGTATCGTGAATGCCGCCCCCCCCCCTCCCTCTCTCCCAATTTCTTGTAGGTGGTGTAGAAGGTCTGTGTTTGTCAATTGCCGATTCGTGCGTGAATGAGCGAGAGGCTTTCAATACGAACAAGTATACGCGAAGCAGTTGCCGAATATTGACGCGGATAAGCTTACAATTAGTGTAGCAAACTTCATGAAAAAAGTACCCTCCGATATACTGATGGCAATCACGTAAGAGGCACCCTTGTCCGCAGGCCATAAACTCTCCGAGGATTCATCCTAGATTATAAGCTTCTCCTCTAGCGTGCACACCAATAGTGTCTGTACACAACTTATTAATTACAGGCCGCTTAGTGCCACTGTTTTAATAACCAGTCATCACAGTGGTACCTTCATCATTTTCGCTTCCTTGTCTGTCAAGATTCTCAAAATTGCTTTTAACTGAAAATCTTCTTAATCGCTTTTTTTTTGTTTTCTGGAGTCGAGCTGCCGACCTCAGCTTTAAAATCTGCGGTTGAGGTGAGGTTGGGTGAGGTCGCCAGTCGCCTCAGGAAAGGGAGGTGAGGGCGATGAGGTTGAGGTTAAGAGAACTTCTTGTTGGGCTAGTCGGTAATTGATCATTGTACTTTTAAGGCGCCAAAACCACACATACACACACACATACACACACACACACACAGGAGAAGAGAGAGGTTTTTTTTGAGGTTGAGGTGAGGTCGAGATTTTCGAGGTCAAATGCCCACCTTTGCCTGTCCATGAGAAATGTGGACACCAAAATGGAGAAAGCGAGCAAGAAAATTGACAAGCAAATACCTGGACAGCAGTTGGGAGGCAAATCAGCAATTATCGGTTAAGAAAAAGGTTAAAGAAACAAAAGAAGCTTTGTGGAAAACAGGGATGCTGACGAAATCGGCACTGGGAACATAAAGAATATTTAAGCAAGAAATTTCCAAAGAAAATGTCTATGATAATTGTAGGGGAAGCTATTTGTTGTTCAAGGCCAGGACGGGAATTTAGCAGACCAAGACGTACAGAGTCAGGTACCACTAGATAGACACGTTATGCGGTGCGTGTGGAAAGGTGGCGGAAACGGCTGAACACTTGATACTTTTCAGTAACCCAACAGTGGAAAGCAGCGGTACTGATTTATTCAAAGCATTGGGGTTTAAGGACAGTGAAGGAAAAATAGATTTTAAGCGGGTAGAAGTAACCAAGCGAAGGTTATCTGATTAGTGGCTAAAATCATGACAAGAGTAAAATTTTACGAGTCATGGCTAGTTGGCTTGAGCCACCACTCGATTTAAAGGGTTCAGCCTTATCCACCAACCCACTCACTCTCCCTCCCTCCCATCCATCCATCCATCCATCCATCCATCCATCCATCCATCCATCCATCCATCCATCCATCCATCCATCCATCCATCCATCCATCCTCCTCCCTCCTCCTCCCTCCCTCCCTCCCTCCCTCCCGTCCGCTCCGTCCGTCCGTCCGTCCGTCCGTCCGTCCGTCTAAAGCCCCTAAATGAAGTTCATTAGAGAGTTACAGCATATCGTTACCGTGTTTACGTTACCGTTAACCGTGTTACCGGACGCCGGATTTTCCGGTTAGCGCGGCGCACGCCAGAGGACGTTTTGGTGTACCGTCTCTCCCGTAACAAGTTACCGTAGGGCTAAAACGAGTGATGACGATGGCAGATGCCCAGCTTTTAATAATAAAAAGATGGATGCATTGCAATAATTTCTATGAAGTGAAATGCTACACTTTAATAATCTTTTTCTCTTCAGCTAACAGCCGACTCAGCGGCTTTTAAAATGTGCTCGTGAAGTTAGACAGCTTTGCCTACCCTGGCCAGTAGACAATTTCACTACGTAGACCTCAGTAAGCTTGCATACACAGTGCACGTTGCGTTGCGAGCGCTGTAAAAAAAAAGCACAACTACGACACCTGTTCGCCGTGCCGCAACGTCGCTTCTTTATGTGTTTGGATGTGAACACTGTGGCGCCATCTAGTGGCAGTAAGTTAAAGCGCGCCAACACCTGGCCGGAGAAACTTTTTATTTTCTGCAATTACTGATGAATATACCAAGAGAATTACTAGTCTTTTTTTTTCGATGAAAAAAATCATGACAATATAGAAAAATGTTAAATCGGGCACGAAACTGAAGAGCTGCAGTGTAGTCGTTGCTATTTGGCTATGTACACGACATATAGTCGGGCTTAACTGCTCAAAAATCGGCAAATAATCTCAAAAACATGGCCTAGTTGTTACTCAAACCTCAACGTACGAATTAGAGTTTGCAAATTAAAAGCGAATGCCTTCATGTATAGCGAGAAATGGCGCCGAAGAACGCGGCGGCGGTACAGTGGCTGGAATACTCCACTGTAGCGGCGGTGCTGTATTTGGTACGATGGATGGATAGATGGATGGATGGGTGGATGGATACGGCTGAACCCTTTACATCGGGCGGTGGCTCAGGCCACCTAGCCATGTCTTGTGAAATTTTACTCCTGTCTTGCTTTTAGCCACCAATCAGATAACCTTCGCTTGGTTACTTCTAACCTCTTAAAATCCACTTTCCCTTCACTATCCCTAAACCCCAATGCCTTGGGTAAGTCAGCCCCGCTGCTTTCCACTGTAGGGTGAAGCCCTTTACAGAAAAGTATCAAGTGTTCAGCCGTATCCTCCTCCTCTCCGCACGCAATGCACAAAGTGTCTATCTCCTGGTACCTGACTCTATACGTCTTAGTCCGCAAAACTCCGAAGCGGCCGTGCAGGGCGCCGCCATGTTTGTTTACAAGCGAACGCTAACTCTCCGCAACGCTAAAGGGGATTCCGTAAAGTGTTTGCGGACCGATAAGTGGCGGCGCATGCGCAGACGTCGCTTGCCGGGCCCGGTAAACGCTAACATAAAAAGGGTAACGATATGCTATAATGAGCTTTACGCGTATCGTCTATGGCACGCCGTTTCCCAGCAGGTGAATGAACGAACTTGTACTCCCCTGCCTGATGTCCGACGCGCGAAACCTCTGTCGAGGTCGCAGCCGTCTTTCATTTAACATCACTTCCTTGACCTTCCAGCAGCACCACGCTCAGTCCGGTGACTTGAGGTGTAAGGCCGCGCCTCACCAACGCGTACATTTTTTTTTATTCCCTTGGCTTGAGGTCATTGCGGGCCTCCGGTCTACGCTCCCCCCCCCCCCCCCCCTACCCTCGCAAGCAGTGGCAAAGGCGCAGGAGGAACTGGCTGATTGACCACTGTGACGGCCGAAGACACCTGGCTTTGTTAAGCGCGCCAAGAAAGCATGCGAGGCGCACACAACGAGCACGTGGCGCCGCTTGGTCTTAGGCAGCATTCCCACTGCGGCAGAATGCGGACCACCTCGCATTCCGCGATGGGCCCCTTTTTTTCCTTCTTTTTTTGGCATTCTCGATGGCACCGAAGCGTCGCGGTTCTCCGCCGTCTGACATTCCTGCGAGCCAGTGGATCAGTGGTCCCGCCAATTAGCTAAAAAAAAAAAAACGTTTCATCCGTCGAGAGGCGACGTGCGGGTGCGGCAGGGAAGGGGAAAGCATCAAGCAATAAGAACGAGAACTCCCCTCGGGGAGAGGGTTTTCCAAATGTTTTCTGTATGTATTTCTTTTTCTTTTTAGCCAAGCCCCGGGCTCGAAGTTGGGTCCAACCTTCAGGGGCTGTGGCTGCCTCCATTGGTTATCGAAGCTTAGGGCAGGCCTCGATATATGACCGCCCTAGTTTCTTTGTTTGCAAAAGCTTTAGGATTGCATGTAAAATCATTGGAGAGCAGTCTTGTCTAGTCTTGTCTAGTTGAGCTAGAGGCTCCGTGCAGTGGCACGTAATTGTACGGACCTAGACTCTAACCTCGGGTCGATGAGTAAGGTCTTGTCGAGTTTCTCTGTGCGAGATATTTTCTTTTAAGTTACAGTTTGACTGTCTATGTGACTCAACTTGTAACGCAGTTTGCCCTTGTACATCCTGTAAATATATTTTCTCTTTGTCTTCATCATCTGGCATCAATCATCGGCTGCTCCTTCAACGCCGTCGAATTCACGTTTGGAGAGGTCCTGTAGCCCTCCGAAGAAACGCAAAGAACCATCTTTGAATTTACTCGAGGGCACACTCGGCTCTGCCGCGACCGCGCCAGTCCTCGCCGCATCGTTGCTTCTTGATGACTCATATGCCTTCACGTTGGTCTGCTAGGAATTCTTGCCAGGTCCGAGTTGGCCGATCTCAACACTGCCGCAGACAAGACAACCGTAGGTGCATATTCATTCTCTCCTTTTTTTCTTTTGGAAGAACTGCAGCACGGGAGACATCAGCGAACGGGTGAGGGGATTGCCCAACCGTGTGACGGCTATAATTTTTCTTTTGAATCTTTTACATCGGGTGCACCTAAGCGGAAGTCTCCAAGACCTCTATCTAGCAAGCTCTGTCCCTGGCCTCCCTGCTGAGGAAATTCATCGGCCCCAAATCACGTAAGCTTCCTGAAAAAACGGTGTTACTGCTCTGCATTGGTTGAAATGCTTGCTCAAACGCCGGAAAGCATTATGGACAACGCTATGGGGCTCTTAGCTTTGTTACCTTAACGCACTCTCCATTGCGCAAACTGCGAATTGACCATTTGCGAAAAAGCGAGCGCCGCCTGTCGTGCAAACAGAGAAGCTCCGCCGGTACCTTTGGTTGGAAAGGGGCTCTCGAGCAAGCATGCGCAAGGCAGCGTTCAGCAGCTCACGTGCGCCTGTTTTGTTGTTTATTGGCAGGAAACGTGTGTCAGCTAACGAAAGAGTATGATGGAAGAGGAGAACATCCCATTTCCGTTTTTAGAAACAGGGTGTAGCGGATTATTTTCGCGTTGTAGCCTGAAAAACGACCATGTGTGGCAATACCTGCACTCTGCAACCTCAACGGCGCGCCGAATGACCAAGTGAAAATGTGCGTGAATGTGCGCCTATGCGCGGGCGAGTGTGACAGTATAATGGGATGCACTTTCCTAATGCACACCGACGTTTACGTTTGCGCTTTCTTGATAGGGCCGGAGTTTCTGCTAACTTAACACAACACCTTTTGCCTCAGGGCACACTTAGCTGATTATTAAAGGACCCGTTGTACTATCTCAATCCCGGCTCGTGCTGATACGGCAGAGCGTTGCTTTGCGTGCTCACGGGCCGCGGGAGCGTTAGAATGCGCGGATATACGCGAGGCTGCGCTCGGCCGTGCTCCCGCTGTTCAGGACGCACATTGTAGCATTAATGGTGAATGTTCATACTAGTATATATCATTCGGTTTTCCTGCGTCGGTGGCAAAACTCTTCCAGAACGACCGAGCAGTGTGTACTCGGCAGTAAGCGCGAAATAAAGCAGCAACACCCGTTTCGAAACGTGCTGGATGTGCGCATTACTGGCCCCATCAACGGGTTCGTCTTTTGCGCCTTGTATGTCGTCGCGGCCTTTATTACGTACAAGTCTCGCTGTTGCAAAACACGTGGTTATCTTAGATAAATCGCGTTGCAGTTACATGTCAGTTCCGTGGAAGTTACAGCTCACATCAGTCGTCACACTACAGCGCAGGAATGCACGGCTGGCTCATGTTTTCCAACCAAAAACCAAACCGCCCAGAGAGGGCGCTGCCTGCGCCTTCACGACGCATGCGCAGAAACTTCTCCGCAAATGGTCAATTCTCGTAAACGAAGCGCAAACACATTGAAAAAGTTAGGTCTTTGCGAAAATTGTTCATAATCCGGCGTATCCATAACGAAGTCTATACTAACGACGCACGACTGTATATGATCCCGAAACACGATAACGGCGAAACACAGTGCTATATGGGATTAATATATAAGCGCTCTGCTTATTTAGACCGGTGGGAAACAATGCAGATGTATAAAGTAGGTACGATGGGACGGTATGGCTAATACCATGCGACTGGCACACGCGGCTAATGCGCTACCGTTGATTGATTCGGTGGCTTCGTAAACACCTTAACGTTTTCCATGTCCATTTCCGTTCGCAACTCTTTTTTTAGACGCTGAGGAAATATCATATTCCAGATGCTACCTCGCACGTAGTATCAAATTTAACTGCGATGTGCATTTTTAGCCGCCAGGTTTTGTTTGTAGGTGGGCTGATCATGGGTGCAAAATTCGTGCTCGGTTTCGCACAAACACATTCATTCATTTTCTTCTTTCACTCAAAATATAGTGAACGGAAGCGGCTCAAAGTGGCATTGTGCCGTGCAGCTCATAGGTGAGCAGTTGCCCTCTTCTTTTTTTTTTTGTACGGCAGTTGTCCTGTTTTTAGTTTGTGATATTTGTTAACACGGGTTTGCAATAATTTTTTCCTGTCCTTCTCTCGTATGGCATGAGTTAGGTTGCCGAGCAGCTCTGCAGAGAATTGGCCGCACCGTACACTTTCTTCAGCCCTTTTGCAAAGGCTTCAAATTCTTTGCAAAGGAGCGAGATGTTTCGCTCAGGCGGACTTTGACGGGGCATCCGATGTAAAAGACGCGCATTGCGAGCTACGCGGCAATGTGGCTTAGTTTTTTTCACAAGTGTAATTTAAAAAAAAAAGTGTACGTGCGTGACGAACAATAAAAGTAATTACAGCGGAATATACAACGAAGACACTAATAGACATAAATAAATACAACTCGTTTCTCTCGCGGTTTAATAATCAGTCTTCCTGTCGCGTGTGTCCTATAAAATTCGTATGTTCGTTCATGATTGCGTTAATAACACGCAGTGATTACGTAGTAAACCGTTAATAGCACGTCTGATCAATTATCCTTCCAGAAGGACCTTAACGAGATTCAGGATTAGTAGCTGTCCACGTGGGAGCCATAAATAAACCTGTCACGACGCAGCTGGCGTACGTCGTGGTAAGGCGTGAGGAGGGCCGCCGAAGGGGAGCAGGGGAACGCGCCGACAAAAGGGAGAGGCTCTCAGGGCGGCGTCGCGCCCGAGTGTCGGGAGCCTCGGCCTAAGCGAAGGGGAATGGTCCGATCAGACGCGTTTCTCTCCGCTCGTTGTGGCACGTTTCTAGTTAGCCATGGCAGCTTGCTCGATGGGCCAGCGCCGGAGACGAGCGGGCATCCGGGCACCCCAGGCCAGAGCGGCTAACAGGACGCATGTGTCGTAAATGGTTTCTCTCCCCTCGTTGTAGCACTTTTCTAGTTAGCCACGGCAGCTTGCAGCGAGCCATGTGTTCGATATTTGGTGCTTTTCTTTTGCGTTGCAAGGCGTGTGTTTTATTTTGTGTTGTGATATGTTGCGTCCGAAATGTGACGGGGAAGTCACCTATTGGCTGAGGGTGTAGTTTTGGCGGGAGATGGGCGCGCGCTAAGGAGAGCGCGGGGAGGTTGGCAGCCGAATAGATCCGTCGTGTGCGGCTGGTCCCGGGGTCGCAGAGTTGGAGAAGCGAGTTGCTTGAGCGGCGGCCGGGCGGGTTGGCCGTGTGGTGGCCGACGGTGGTCCGGAGTCGCGAGAGTGTTGGAGTTTTGTCTTTTTTTAGTTAAACTGGAGAGGCCGAAATCTGTCGGCATATGTAAATAAGTTTTGTAAATATTGTAATAAACAATTTTTTGAGGAAAGCCTTTCCAAGTTCCAACGTCAGAAGACCTGCACGCCTGTCTCAAACTCACCAGTCGCTAAGTACGTCCCCCGGGTCACTCACGAGACCCGCCCTCTACCACTCCACGTCAACATCTGGATGCAACAACAACATCGCGCAAGGGAGAGAGGGAAAATCAATATCGTGACTAAACCCTTCGAGCACTCGTGCCAAAATACCGGTTTTTCTTCTTGCATATACATCGGATAGTGTAGGTACTTTAGGACACCGCAGCGGTGGCCTAGTGGTTTGAGCATCCGCCTCGCATGCGGGAGGTGCGGGGCTCGATCCCCAGTGCAAACGGGCACCCATTTGTGATACAACGGATACAAGCCTCCCCTGCCCCGTGGTCGGCTTATTCAGGGCGAAATTAATGCTTGGAAAATGGGTTTTCGACCCCGACCTTGAGTAAACAAAAAATACCTTGTGCCATGGCGCTCATTGGCCTCAGATGCCTTTGCGCCATGAAAGTTCACTGTCATCGTCTACTGTCGGGTGCAAAATTGGTATGCAACAGTCGAGGTTGCCTGGCTCATTGCGTTCGTGGCGCCTTTCGGCGTTTAAGCCAAGCTGGAGCGCCATGCATCGAAACGAGCGAAATGGCATGCCCCTGGATCAAAACGATCACCTTCGCGGTCACAGTACACCACGTATCTAATAATTATACGCGCTTAAATGCCATAACTAACCGTTACCAATGTACTCTAATCATTTTAGCTTGTTTCACTCAAAGTGTTCTCGGTGGATAAATTTTTAATTACCAGATAAAATTACAGTTTTATTTATTTTTATTTTTTGAGGTCCAGCACCCTACCTCAACCCTACAGTATGAGGTTGAGGTGAGGTTGAGTGAGGTCGCTAGTGGCCTCTGAAAAAGTGATGTGAGGGCGGCTGAGGAGACCTCAAGTGGTGAGTTTTAGGTTGAGAGAGCTCACCAAATTTTATTTGAGGTTGAGGTGAGGTCAAGGTATTTGAGGTCAAATGCCCACCCCTGCCGCCGAGTGCCGCCAAGCGCTCCAAGTTCTGGGCGGGAATAAGAAAGATTAGTTGAGGTTTGGCGGTACGTGTTACATGTGAACAGTATGTGGTTTGTACTTGTAATTTGGCATTTGTTTTTATTCACCTGACAGGCGCTTGCCGGCGGCTTCGTGCAAAACATGCACATAAAAAAAATGTCTTGGTTCATTAATTAATCATTCAAGTGAACTTAATAATTCCCTAGCATACCCTTAACCCTTCGTGCATTAACCTTAATTCTTTTGCAGTGAAAAAAGGGGGAGCCGGTGGGGTTATGTAATTGCAGGGTTTAAGCCATCCACTAACAGTGTAGACACAATACAACACTTTTGAAGAGTATAGCCCCCCCCCCCCCCGAAAAAAAAAACACGCAGGGAATACCTTCTCACCAAAGGAACAAGCCGACAATATGACCCACCCAAAGGAAGTATTACAACAGTTTGCCAAGAAAAGGACCGATTACAAAATTGAAAATACAAAAAAGACAAAATGCTCTTGAGTCTTGTTGCGACTTTCATAAACACTTTCGCGACCACTATCACATTGCAAGGTGCGCAGTAAATGAACAGTAAGTAGTAATATTGCGCAAAAAAAAAAGCCCGTACAATAATGTAGAACTCTTCGTACACACGCACAAAAAGAAATTTGCCCAGCTTTTGTTGAAGGCATAAAGCTTATCTCTTTGATTTTTATTGATGCTAAGAAATCGATAAAAAGCGAATCACAGCAAGTTGACGTCGTTGGCAGCAAAGCTATGTTGAATTTCCTATAGGCTGTATGGTGTGCTTGGAAAAAAAAAACATATCACTGCAGTTGACCGAAATGAACGTACAGGGTGTTTCACGAAACTGCAGCCGATAAAAGAAATACTTTGCACGGCAGCTGTGCTAAAACAACATAGTGTTTCCGGTCGTATGACACTCCTCAGACTGCTTTTTTATATTGCGTTTAATTATTTAATTAGCTTAGAACAAGTTTTCAAAATTCATTTTAATCTGTAGGGACCTGCCCCTATCGTCCCCACAAATCTCGAGCTTATTGCTAAGTTGTCGCTGGTTAAGAAAGAACCGATCCAGTTGTCTGTAGCAACGTATCTCCTACGTGGTCCTTTTTTTTTCGGCATTTAACGAAAGCCCCCGAAATACGAAAAAAAAAACGCGCGATACCGCTCTTGCGCTACCTAATGATATATAGCTGCTAAACGCGTTTTGAAAGAACGAAGCGAGCGCCTTCTCGAAGTGAGCGGACGACGCCGCTCTCAGCGTGTACCTTTGAAAGTGCATCAGCACACTCTTGCAGAACGTGGAGTGCGTGCACAGTGATCTGCGATAAGTGATAAGCAGACCACTGAAAGCCAATTCAGACGGAGCTTTTATTGAGCCTTCACAGAGGTGAAACAGAAAAGAAAGGGGGAGCATGGAAGTCGCGTAGTTCAAGTCTCCATTGACTTTATTTTTACCATTACGCAACCCGTCGAACTGAGCGGTTGCCACTCACTTGTGCAAGGTCAGCACACACTTTTCGTCCGTTTAGAGAGCGGTACGGAGCGCTTCAATATGGTCCCGCACAGTGTTACTGTATCAGGAAGACTAGTCTCGCATGAGCTCAGCCACGTGGCTTTATATTTCGCGGGCTTTCTTTAAATGCCGGAAAAAAATACCAAGCAGGAGGCACGTTGCCACAAAAAACTGAATGTTTTTTTTTGTTGTGCTGAACAGGCCCCTTTACTAACCTTCGCATGTTTAGAATGCGCACAACACATTTAAGTTCAAGTTTATTATCAATAAAAGAAATCAAGGCTTTCGGATATGTATTACAGGAAGAGGTTCCGTAGTGGAAGACATAAGTGGGACCTCTTGTGGTAAATTAGGTGTATTAGGTGAGAGATTAGATGAAGCCAATATTTCAAAGAATAATAAAGAACTTACACCGCGAAAAGACATTCTATGTTAGCTTTAGATTGTTTCATGTCAAAGTATTCCTCTTGCACCATTCATCTAAACTACATAAGAAAACGCACTTGCCTCAACTTTGACGTTTCATGATCTTTTCCTGCGCAAAGCATAGCCGTGAAGAGCAAATAATTAATTTACAGTTCTTGCCGATTTCGATATTATGTCATTTACCGACAATATAAACGCAGGAGGTGTTAAATTACTTTGTTCATATGCAGTGCAATTTATAGGCTTTTTGTAGAAATATCCCCTAAATTGTTTCCAACAACGCTGCACAGAAGCCCCCTTTCTGCGGCAGCTTTTAGACGCGGTCGTATGACCCCTGAACGATTTTGAGCCTCCAAAATTTATCTGCGGGTAATCATCGCAAACTTGCGTAGATGCTGTTCGCTAAGAAGCCATATACATTTTAAAAAAATTGATGTGTTGAACTTTTCATTATGTGAGTGAGTGAGTGAGTGAGTGAGTGAGCGGTTCTAATGTCTGCTTACCCAGGGCAAGCGTTTATCAACGCCACAAGAAACACAGAGAGGGGAAAAACACAGTATTGTGCTAAAGGTATACTCAAAGTGGGCTAGTGGCTAAAGCTTTATCTAGTTTTAAAGAACAATCTTTATTAAAGGAAGAATTCCAAAAGGACCATCCTGCAAACTGAAAGAGATTCGCAGAAATCTCACAGCAACAAAACGACGGCTTTCGACATTTGAGAGACGCCTTGATGTCATCGATGACCTGTGTGAGTACGTCAGCGGTGTCAACACAACACTTAATAAATCGCATGCTCAGTTAAAATCTCTGCAGAAAAAGCAAACAGAACAGGCAAACCCGGATCTTGATGTCCTGAATAATAGAATGCGCAGGAAATGTTTTTTTTTTAAGGACATCGCTGAAGAATCACCAGCAGGATGTAATGACACAGAAAAGCTGATCATTTAATTTCTGCCAGATATTCTCGGCATCCAGACAGGGGAGATTGAACGATCCCACACAATAGGAAACATCAACATGACCATATCCGCGCAATTATGGTCCCGTTTTAGAACTTCAAAGAAAAGTGTAACATCCTGAGGAACGCCTACAAACTTACCGACACAGAGACGCCCAGGTGCCGCACTGATGATTTTTGCTCCCAGAATTCAATTCATAGAAAAGAAGCGTAGGGATTCTGTGCGCACGGAACGAAAACTTAATGACAAGTATAATCTGCTATTTGACAAAGTTCTCTTTCAAAACAAGCTTTCGAAAGCTTTCAGGATTGGGTAATTATCCTGAAAGCTTTCGTATGCATAAAGCTTGTGAAACGCGTGAAATTTTCACTTAAGCTGTGACGCGTGTGAGCTGCCACTTGAAACAAGTGAGACAGCTTCCATCACCGAATGAGGTAGAAACGGTTTCAAAGAAAGCTGTTCATCATCGTGTCGAACTTCCAAAGCTTGTTAAACAAAACAAGCCATGGGTTTTCACTGAATGCTGTGATCCTGGTGTTGTCTTTGGCATGGAGCCTTGGTTTTCACCTGATATTGCGACCAGTGAGCTCTCGCTATCAAACTGTTTCCTGATATTTAGAAAACGCAAGTCAACTTCACATCGGCTCCGACCTCGAGACTTTTGTCTTGTGGTGCGCACTAACTTGCGCCATCGATGTCTGTTACCGTCCGCAAGATGCACGATATCATTTGTTGATAACCTACATGAATAATTAAGCTTCTTACAGAGCAAGTACCCGACGTCATTGTCAATCTTGGCTGGTTATTTCAAATATCCGAGAATAGACTGGTGTACATGTACACCCACGACAGTACAAGGCAGCGCGAATGTATAGAACTTCTTGATCTTCTTTCCTTGTTTAATATGACTCAAATCGTGCCTTGTCCAACACGTGGAAGTTCCACGTTAGACCTGGTACTGACAACCAAACCATAAAGTATTCATGTAAACATTTTAGAGTGCATTAGCGACCACAGTGTCTTGCACGGCATGTGCGGGCTATTAATTATAAGCATGAATCATGAACAAGGCTATACAATGTTATACGCGAAAAATGTTGTCCTGCTCATGGGCGAACTTTCAACATTATCTGGAGAATTCTTAAGCACAATCATTTACAGTAACATAACGGAAAATTTCCGGATAGTTCACAATAAGCTAATTGAATTGAAATATTGTGAGACTGGGGACCAAGCGAGCTCTTTATTCCCGCTGGCAAATATGGCGGCCACTCCTCAAAAGACGAAGATGCGAGATGATGAGGAATATTCACAGATGAAGACGAGGGTCACGCACTGTGCTCACACTTTCTCCCCCTATGGGCGAAAGCGACCGTCCCGGGCGCACGTTAGAGGGAAGTAGGGCGACGGGTGAAGGGCTTAAGCGTGACACATGAACAATCTCTTCACCGCGACAACGCCGGTCATGGGCAGGATGGACAGGAGCAACGCGATAGTTCACGGGGGACGTTTGTTCGAGTACAGTGTACGGACCAATAAAGCGGCTGAGAAATTTTTCGCACAATCCGGGGGTACGCACAGGAGTCCACAGCAACACTTCATCACCAGGGAAGAAACGCACTCCACGGTGTTTGAAGTCATAGGTTGTTTTCCGGGAGGCTTGGCAGGCGTCAGTGTTCAGGCGGGCAATGGTGCGACAGTAGGCAAGACGGGAAGTAAATTCGTCATAGGAAAGACCGGAAGAGGTTGTGGGGGCAGAGAAGAAAGATGCTTCGAGAGTGAAGGTAGGGGGGCGACCGAACACAAGAAAAAACGGGGAGAAAGTGGTTGTTCGTTGCACGGTAGTATTGTAGGCGAAGGTTACAAAGGGGACCATGGCGTCCCAGTTGGTGTGGGCAGGGTGAATGTACATAGACAGCATATCTGACAGGGTGCGGTGAAACCGTTCGGTGAGCCCATTGGTCTGGGGGTGATAGGCTGAAGTTGTTTTATGGGCGGTCCGGGAAGCATGAAGAACTTCGGCAAGGATGCTGAAGAGGAATGACTTGCCGCGGTCACTGATAAGGACACGTGGGGCTCCATGGCGCAGAAGAATGGCGTTGAGGAAGAAATTGGCGATTTCGTAGGCAGAGCCAGACGGAACGGGGGCTGTTTCAGCGTACCGTGTTAAGTGGTCGACGGTTGTGACGATCCAACGGTTGCCCGATGAGGTTAGTGGCAAGAAACCGTACAGGTCGATACCAACGACTTCGAAGGGTGAGAAAGGACAGGGAAGAGGTTCTAGAAGGCCAGCAGGAGGAGACGTGGAGCGTTTGCGGCGTTGGCAAGGGATGCAAGATGCAATATATTTGGCGACAGAGGTGGAGAGACCAGGCCAAAAGAAACGGCGCTTTATACGGTCATATGTTTTCTGGAATCCTAAGTGGCCGGCCACGGGGTCGTCATGAAGCGCCCGCAAAACCTCACGGCGAAGAGAATGGGGAATGACAAGCTATGATTGTGCCAAAGAAGGGTGCCGTCAACCAGCTTGAAACAGTTGAGTTGGCGTCGGAGGCGGGCATTTGGAGGCCGCATAGCACCACTCAGGCGTTCAATGAGAGTCCGGCAGTAAGGGTCGGCCCGCTGTGCTGAAGCGAGATCGCCGAGAGCGGGAGCGGGCACCAGATCAATGGCTGCGGCCGTCGAGGTGTGGGTAGCGATGGAATTAGTAGTTGGGAGCGATGAAGCAACAGGAGAGCACAGAGGTTCTGCGGAGGCGAGGGGGCAACGAGAGAATGCATCGGCGTCTTTGTGTTTTTTCCCGATTTGTAGGTGACCGTGAAATCACACTCATGGAGGCGGAGAATCCAGCGGCCGAGGCGCCCAGACAAGTTCTTCTGTGACGACAACCTGCACAGCGCATGATGGTCAGTTACAATGGTGAACTCGGCGACCGTACAAATAGGGGCGAAATTTCTGAACGGCCCAGACAACTGCAAGACACTCTTGTTCAGTGATCGTGTAGTTCTGCTCCGCTGCAGTCAGGGTACGACTTGCGTAAGCAATCACGCGCTCAGTCGAAGATTGCTGGCGCTGCAGAAGAACGGCACCAATGCCGTGTCCACTGGCGTCAGTGTGCAAAATCGTTGAAGCGCTGTCATCAAAATGAGCCAGTATCGGATCAGATGTGAGAGCCTGCTTTAGAAAAGTAAAGGCGGCCTCGCAGGCCTCAGACCAAACGAAGGGCGTGCTGACTCCAAGAAGCTGATGCAAAGGTGCGGCGATGGATGCGAAACCTCGGATGAAACGACGAAAGTATGAGGCGAGTCCTAGAAAACTGCGCAGGTCTTTAATCCGTGTGGGGCGGGGAAAATGCAGTACTGCAGCAACTTTATCAGGATCTGGTTTTATGCCTCTGCGACTAACGACGTGTCCGAGAACTTTGATAGAAGTGGAAGCAAAGCAACACTTCTTTGTGTTTAACTGAAGTCCGCCCGCGGAAAGAGCACTTAGAACTTCATCGAGGCGGGCGAGGTGCTCAGAAAAAGTCGAGGAGAAAATTACGATGTCGTCCAGGTAGCAGAGGCAAGCTTTCCATTTCAACCCGCGGAGTACGGTGTCAATCATGCGTTCGAACGTGGCCGGAGCATTGCACAAGCCGAACGGCATAACGTTAAATTCATATAAGCCATCTGGCGTGGCGAAAGCTGTCTTCTCTTTGTCCTCTTCATGCATGGGGATTTGCCAGTAGCCCGATCGGAGGTCAAGACTAGAGAAAAATTGAGCACCTCGGAGACAGTCGAGGGCGTCGTCAATCCGAGGAAGTGGATAAACATCCTTTCGAGTGATCTTATTGAGGGCGCGATAGTCGACACAAAAGCGTACGGAATTATCCGTCTTTTGTACCAGCACGACTGGTGAGGACCAACGACTTGAAGAAGGTCGTATGATGCGCCGCTTGAGCATGTCGGTGACATTATCTTGAATAATTTTTTGTTCAGTAGAAGACACACGATACGGGCGGCGGCGAATGATGCGCGAACCGTCAGTGTGGATGCGGTGCGTAGCCGCCGATGTTTGGCCCAAAATTTTCGACTGGGTATCGAAAGAAGCGGCATGTTTGTTTAAGAGGGCAAGCGCAGGCGTGAGATTGGCGTGAGATTTTGAGCAGGCGTGAGATTGTCGCTGATAGTAGCGGAAATAGCTGCCGGAGAAGAAGGATGGGACGAAATGGCGAAGCTGGATGGTGGCGAGGAAAGAACGGTGACAGGTTGAATGGTAGACAAAGAAGCCACTTTAGTACAAGCGCGCAGAAGAATGGGCTCCGACGTAGTATTGAGCGCAGTCAGAAGGGCAGTCCCATTGACGAAGCGAAGAAGGGATGCGACGAGGAGAATGCCCCTGGAAAGAAGACGGGGCACGGCTGTGGCGAAAACGTCCCCAGCATGGACGTAAGCAGAAGCAACTGAGATGACATCTTCGGAGCCGGGATAAAGCACATGGTTCGCGGTGTTGATCAAGTGATGAGATGGAATTGCAGGAGCGTCAGAAGGGTCGGAGTCAGCAACTTCCAGAGTAGGAAGGCAACATGTAATGACAGTGTGGAGTTCGCTGAACTTTCTGCGAACTCGTTGGTCTTGTGTTCTCAAGGAAGGCAGCTCCAGTGGGGTCGGAAGTCCCCAACAAAGGGGCCCGTCCCGTCCCTGCCTCCCCTTCGTGCGGCGGACGGCCTCGTTTACGCCGCGCCGTCACGGGGATGACCCTCCGGGAAAAACGCTAACCATGTACAGCTGTCGACATGTGGTTGTTAAGGGGTTGACGAGGTTTCGGGGGCGCACGAGATACGGCTGAGTATTAGCCGAGTGACCGGAAACCCACTATTCCCGTAACGACTGTGTTCGTCTCGTGCGGTGTATTCTGTAAACACTTTAGGGACCGTTTTGTCGCGTGTGCGAAAGAGATAGGAAAGTGGTAACGGGTGGGCCGTGGGTGCCGTGGGAGAGGGTGGTCGCGTTTGTGCTGTTTGTCTACT
Source organism: Amblyomma americanum (assembly GCA_030143305.2). NCBI lineage: Eukaryota > Metazoa > Arthropoda > Arachnida > Ixodida > Ixodidae > Amblyomma > Amblyomma americanum. The sequence continues at coordinate 26,312 of JARKHS020027038.1, forward strand.
TGATTGCAACCTCTCCTATCCCAAATGTTTAATCGGCACTCTTTCCCCAGTCGGTGATCAGTTGGCGGAAATCCTTATTTTCCTTTCCCTGACCACTGATTGGCGAGATGGGTCGTTTGTTATCTTATTGCTTGCTGTCCCCGCTAAGGGCGGAGACAGAGGGTTTAAAACCAAGCGCTCTGGGTTGAGCGGGGGCTGAATTCGTCTGATCCACGATTTAGTCATGTAAATAGTTTTCTCCTTGCTTTGTTTCTTCTCGTTTTTTTACCTATGTTGTAAATAAATAGTTAACCTTCTCCTTTCCTTGAGTAATGTGAATGTTTGCGAGTAGAACCACCGGGTCATCAAGAAACCCCGATTTCATCATCAAGTAGTTTCCTCTCATCGCCACCGGAAGGGGAAACTCAACTGGCGCAGTCGACACAGGATCGCAACTGGCGCAGTCTACACAGGATCGCAACTTCTTTCTACTCAAGGCATTGGACGGAAGGTGAGAAGAACAAGTCGGGGGACAAGCTGTTGTCCTAAAGGAGAAAACGTGAAGCTGCGTCGAAAGACGACGTCGAGAGCTTCAGGTCTCGGGTCGAGTTCGAGAGGACGTCGGAGGCTCGAATCAGCGAGGAGCTGAAGGAGCCGGGCAACGACAAGCCATCGGGGGTCGAGTCAGCGAGCAGCTGAAAAGAACCCAGCGTCCACATCGAAAAGGTTGAGAACCAAGCGACCAAGTCAAGCGAGGTCCGAGGCAGTGAGCTGCTGAGGGACCAGGATCAACTCGTGGGCGTCTATACCTTCCCGGGAGCCCGCTGTCATCACGCTGAGATTGACAGCGCTGCGGTCGTCGGAGCATCGAAAGAGGTAGGACACCTGTTTGCTTTCTCCGAAACTGCCATGTCTGTGTAGTAGTCGTTCGCTATAGGGTAGCGCTATAATGACTGATGCAGAGATGGATGCCGCGAGGGGGAATGGTCTAGAGCCTGTTGAGCAACTCGTGTCATCAGAGTCGGTGCTAACGACAGAACGGGCACTGGGAAATATGACGCAAGCTTTGCTAATGGAAAAAGAGCAGAAGGTTCAAATGTTCGAAATTGAAAAATTGAAGCTCCAAATTGAACTGGAAAAAATAAAATTGACGCAAAGGCAACTTCCACCGCAACTGGATGCGCAGCATGGACAGCGGTCAGGTCCAAAGTTGGGCGAGTACGCAAAAGAACTGAGAGCGGTGCTGGCTCCTATGCCAGAAAAGGACCCATTAGTGCCCGCATGGTTCAGAAGTGTAGACACAATGATAGAGACCCTTAAGATTCCTAAAGAAAGTTGCGGGGCTATCCTATTGCCATTTCTGACTGAGAAAATGAGGGCATTTGTGGCTAGCGAGTCCAACGGAACGGTAATGCCATACGAGGAGCTTAAGGAAAGGGTTCTAAAAGAGCTCAAAATGACTCCGAATGAGTACAAACGATTGTTCATGGCGGTACGTAAGGAGCCAGGTGACTCGTGGCATCAGGTAGCGACCAAGCTCGAGACAATGTTCATGTACTATGCGAATAGCCGAGAGGTTGAAAGTCTGGAGGATTTGAAAGACTTAATGATAGCAGATCGTTTCAAACAAGTGCTGCCAGACGAAGTGAGGAATGTCATGCAAAATGAGAACCGGAACTGGCTTACGGCCGATGAGATTGCCGGGTTAGCGGAGACGTTCGAGGAAAGTCGACGGGTAGGCAAACCGAGGGAGCGGTTCGAAGGTGTTAAACCACCACATCAAGGTGGGGAGAAACGGGAAAGACAGACGCCAATCCTAAGCCCTAACTCCGGAGGTAAAAATCGACAAGCAGGGGCGAAGTGCTTTCGCTGCAAGAAATATGGGCACATCTCTATTAACTGCCCAAGTGCACAGCAAAGACAGGACGCAACAGAGTCTAAGAAGGACGCGAGCAAGCTAGTAGCACGAGCTCAAATGTTGGTTCCTGATAAGCTAGAATCTGAACTGGAGAGGACGGCTAAACTTGAGCAATTGAGTAAATCTCACTCTCTTACCAGGGTAAGGTTACAAATCGGAGATAACCAGGCAGAAGCTTGTGTAGATTCAGGGGCGGAGATTACAGTGTTAAGGGCAGAGACGGTGCCTCTATCGTGTCGAAATGACTGTTCCGGTAAAATAAAACTCAGGGGTGCTTTTGGACAGATCGTGGAGGCAGACTTAATATATGTGCCTATGTCTTTAGTACCGAAAGGAGAAACAGTCAATCAGCAGTTGCCAATACTATGTGCAGTCACCGCAGAACTAGCCGAAGGTGTAGGTGCGTTGCTCACACCCGAAACGCATGCAATGCTAGAAGGGATGAAAAAGCAGCAGGTGGCAGTGGCTGAAGAGAGAGCTGTTCTTGAACGAGAGGTAAACACGGCACATGGATTGGAAGAGGACAAAACAGAGATTACACTTGAGTTTGAGGAAAACGAGAATGCGGAGCCAATAGTTGTGCCAGCTTTTGCAGTAGGTCAGGAAGAAGTAGCGGCAGAAACTACGTCGAGGGTTCGAGACTTCAAACTGGAGCAGCGAGACGATCTATCGTTAAGAGAAGTGTGGAGACAGGCAAGAGAAGGTAGTCATGGGATGGTAGTGCAGGAGGAGATGCTTTTCCATGAAGAAAAGATTGATGGAAGGTTATACAAACAGCTAGTGCTTCCAGAACCGCGAAGACGTGAAGTGCTCGAACTGGCGCACGACAGACCAAGTGGAGGGCATTTTTCAGAAAAGAAAACCAAGCAGAGGCTTAGAAGTGCGTTCTTTTGGCCAACGATGGTAATTGACGTGAAGGAGCACTGCCGCAGCTGTCATACGTGCCAAGTGTTTTCACGTACGACTGTTCGAGATCGAGTGCCGATAACACCGCTAACTAGACCAGAGACACCTTTTCAGGTAGTGTTCCTCGATTGTATAGGACCACTTGAGCCCGGGTCAGCACGGGGACACCGCTATGCGCTGAGCGTCGTTGATTTGTGTACGAGATGGGCAGAAGTGATACCACTCAAAAATCTGACAGCCAAGGCTACATGCCAGTCACTAATAGAGGTTTTCACTAGGTATGGGACTCCTGAACTTATTTGCTGTGACCAAGGAACCAACTTTGTGTCCAAACTAACTCAAGAATTCATGCAGAGGCTGGGGGTGCAGATGCAGTTTTCCACTCCGGAACACCCTTAGAGTAACGGGATTGTGGAAAGGTGGAACGGAACGTTTAAGGCTATGCTTCGACATGTCGTACATGATCATCAGAGAGAATGGGACCGGCGCATTCCATGCATGCTTTGGGCGTACAGGGAGGTACCGCATGACGTAACGGGCAAATCACCATTTGAACTAATGTTCGGGCGGGCGCCACATGGACCACTCAATATCCTCCACAAAACGTGGACTGGTGAGTGGACTCCGCCGACGGGACTGAATAAACCAGCCGCCCAATATCTGCTCGAGCTGAGGGAACGGATGAATGACGCCGCGAAAAGGGTTGACGAAAGAGCAGAGGCCATACAGAGGTCGTATGCAGCCAAATACAACCTTAGGGCCAGACCAAAAGAGTTCAGAGAAGGGGATAAAGTCATCATACTAGAAAGCGGCCAGGTGGGTAAACTACAGCCCAAGTGGCGCGGACCAGCTGTTATAAAGGAAAGGAAGAGAGATAACAGCTATATTCTTGACACTGACGAGGGAAACAGATGGGTGCATGCAAATAGGCTGCGACCCTACGTAGCACGAACCCAGAATGTGGGAGTTGTCTTCGACTCGGACAGCGAGTTTGGTGAGGTGTATGAGACTCCACATCGCGGAATGCGGAACCAATCCCTAAAGTTCGAGATTTCAGATAAAGCGTTGACGCAGCAACAAAGACTTGAGCTTGGTGAAGTCATAACGGGGGCATCTGAAGTTTTCTCCGAGCGGCCAGGTCGATGCAAAGTGGGCTGCCACAAAATAACGCTGCTTCCCAACACCAAGCAAGAAAGGTCACACCTGTATAAGGTACCTTTCGCATTCAGAAAGGAGATAGAGCGTCAGGTAGCACAACTACTAGAATGGGACTTCGTCTATCCAGTTGACAGCTCGTACGCACATCCAGTTGTATGCGTAGCCAAAAAGGATGGGTCAGTAAGGATGTGTATTGATTTCCGAAAATTGAATGCAGTTACTGAATCAGACAGCTTCCCTATGGCTAATATGACTGAGATGCTCTACGAAGTGGCAAGTGCCAGCTACATATCGGTATTGGACATGACTCGCGGATACTGGCAGATCGCCTTAGACAAACAGTCGCAGCGTCTTACCGCGTTTGCAACACCTCAAGGACTCTATGCATGGAAGGTAATGCCGTACGGGTTGCGAAACTCGGCAGCAACTTTTCAGAGGATTATGAACGAAATCCTACAAGAACATTCCTCCTATGCAATGGCATACATTGACGACATCGCCATCTTTTCGGCAACCTGGGAGAAGCACATCAAACACCTACAGGCAGTACTTGAGACTCTGAGAGAAGTAGGCTTAACGGCAAACGCTGCGAAATGCAAGTTTGCGCAGAGAACGGTAATATACCTAGGCCATGTAGTAGGATCAGGCAAGCATGCTCCCGACCCAGAGAGAGTAAGCGCGATCACAAAACTGAAAGCACCCAAAACAAAGAAGGAGCTGCGTAGCGTATTGGGCCTCTTTAACTACTACCGAGAATATGTACCGGAGTATTCAAAGGTAGTTCGCCCATTGACGGACCTCACTAACAGGCGGGTCCCGAATGTCATTCCCTGGAATGAGAAGGCCGAGGAAGCGTTTGGTGAGGTGAAAAGGGTACTGGCGTTGTTGCCGGAGCTGGTCGCACCTGATCAAAACCAGGAGTTCCTTCTCACAACGGATGCCTCGGAGGTGGCAATAGGAGCATGTCTGTCGCAGTCTGTTGAGGGGGAACAGAAGCCGATGGCATTTCTGAGCAAGAAATTGACCCCTGCTCAGACCAAATGGTCGGCAATCGAAAGAGAAGCTTTTGCAGTCGTGTGGGCACAGGGAAAACTGGATACTTGGTTATTTGGGGTTAAAGTGAAGGTCGCAACAGACCACAACCCGCTCACGTACCTGACCCGTTCAGCGCCCACTAGTGCGTGGTTGATGCGTTGGTCGCTTGCATTACAAAAGTATGACCTAGAGGTAGTGCATATTAAAGGGTCACTAAACAAGTGCGCTGATGCGCTCTCTCGTCTAGAATGCCAGGAACAATGACATTAGGATAATTCTTTGATGTGTGTTTCCGTCAGTTTCCTCTGCTATAGCCGCAAACGAGTGATTAAATAGTAGGTGTAATTTTTTTAGGGTAACTAGTTAGCTTACTGCGGTAGTCACGGGGGGAAGTGAAGGCTAGTTTGGCAGTTAGCCTTCAGAGAACGGACATGGCAAGTTCTGGAACGTGCAGATTGGTGTCCGAACCTTGTGTGCACGGAACGAATTGTGGCTGTGTATGTGTGTGCGCAGTGCTGCTTGGAACCTTGTGGCCGGACTTTAATGTCACACTGACAGCAAGTGTCCGCGTGACATTCTTGGTTGGGAGGTGTGGAGTTCGCTGACCTTTCTGCGAACTCGTTGGTCTTGTGTTCTCAAGGAAGGCCGCTCCAGTGGGGTCGGAAGTCCCCAACAAAGGGGCCCGTCCCGTCCCTGCCTCCCCTTCGTGCGGCGGACGGCCTCGTTTACGCCGCGCCGTCACGGGGATGACCCTCCGGGAAAAACGCTAACCATGTACAGCTGTCGACATGTGGTTGTTAAGGGGTTGACGAGGTTTCAATTCAATTCAATTCAATTCTTTTTTTATTATCATTTCTTCAGTACAGTACATAACATCACTGTCTTGATCCTTAGCCAAAGGCTAGTTATGGATCCATGCAATAAAAGCAAAGAGATTAGTGAGGACAAATGATTTCTACTGCATGCCAAAATAATACACATAAGAATGGTGGAAAAATGCAAAGCGTACAAGCAAGATGGTTCAAATTACAGAAATACAAGAGTATTAGCCGAGTGACCGGAAACCCACTATTCCCGTAACGACTGTGTTCGTCTCGTGCGGTGTATTCTGTAAACACTTTAGGGATCGTTTAGTCGCGTGTGCGAAAGAGATAGGAAAGGGGTAACGGCTGGGCCGTGGGTGCCATGGGAGAGGGTGGTCGCGTTTGTGCTGTTTGTCTATTTGATTGCAACCTCTCCTTTCCCAAATGTTTAATCAGCACTCTTTCCCCAATCTCTGATTAGTTGGCGGAAATCCTTATTTTCCTTTCCCTGACCACTGATTGGCGAGATGGGTCGTTTGTTATCTTATTGGTTGCTGTCCCCGCTAAGGGCGGAGACAGAGGGTTTAAAACCAAGCGCTCTGGGTTGAGCGGGGGCTGAATTCGTCTGATCCACGATTTAGTCATGTAAATAGTTTTCTCCTTGCTTTGTTTCTTCTCGTTTTTTTACCTATGTTGTAAATAAATAGTTAACCTTCTCCTTTCCTTGAGTAATGTGAATGCTTGCGAGTAGAACCACCGGGTCATCAAGAAACCCCGATTTCATCATCAAGTAGTTTCCTCTCATCGCCACCGGAAGGGGAAACTCAACTGACAGCTTGCGCGGAGTGGAGGAAATCCCAGCCGAGGATGAGAGGGTGAGCACAGGATGGAAGTACAGCGAACTCGATGTGGTGCAGGATGCCGTTGATAAGGACGCGTGCTGTACACAGACCGGAAGGATGCATGGATTCTTCATTAGCAGCACGGAGAGAAGGACCGCAGTAAGGAGTGCGCACTTTACGAATATGGGAACACAAAGCAGAACTGATGACGGAAACAGCGGCGCCGGTGTCAATCAATGCGTCTACAATGCTGCCTTCAACATTAACAGCTAACAAGTTCGACGGCAGCGTAGGAGGTATTGAAGGGTGGGCGAGTGGTGCAGCTTTAACTCCGGAAACTGCACAATTTAGTTTTTCGTATTGCGACCAGGTGCCTGAGAGGCTGGACGTAGAGGCGATGAAGAGCGCCGGAACGGTGACGGGGAGCGGCGGCGCGACGAGCGGACAATCAGCGAGTGGTCGGGAGAGGTCGATGGAGAGAAGCGGGGAGGATTGTTGGGGTGAAACGTTGACCGGTAAGGAAACGATGAGTATGTGTCGTCGTGATGAGGAGTATTGGAGGAAAAAGTAGAGCGGTAACCACACGATGAGTAGGCTTCGTCGTTGCGAACGGTACCAAGCTAGTTACGCTCGTCGCGCTGACGCCGACGACAAACGCGGGCAACATGTCCACGAATTCCGCAGTAGTAGCAGATAGGGCGAGGCGAAGGCGGCCGCCAAACCGCTGGGTACATTGCGGGCCGCTGGGATAAAGAGGCGACAGTAGGCTGTACGGGCGGCGAATGTGAGGCATAGACGGGAGGAGCAGGAGACGCAGCGACCTGGGCATAGGTGGGCGCACAAAGAGGCACAGATGGTTCGGACGCCGCGGGACGAGTGACGGAAGCGAGCTCGTCCTTGATTAGATCACGCAATGGCGAGGTCGGAGGCCGGTGCTGATGGGAATCCAGCGGCGGTAAGGTGGAGCCGTGCAGCTCCTCGCGGATGATGGAGCGGATGAGAGATCGCAAGTCCACATCAGTTGAAAGGCGGGATCCCAGGCGTCTTGCAAGCGGAGGGATTGGAGGTCGTCAAGACGGTGACATGTGGTGCGGATATCGTTGACTGAGGTAGGGTTTTGGCCAGCCAGCGTGGTAAAAGCAAAGGAGCCGATGCCTTTAAGAATGTGGCGGACCCGATCGTACTCGGACATGGCACTGTTGACACGTCGACACAGGCTCAAGACATCTTCAATGTAAGACGTGTAAGATTCGCCGGGCAGCTGGGCACGCGCATCTAACTTTTGTTTGTAGATGGCCGGGCTGGCCCCAACAGTGCCAAAAATTTGCCGAAGCTGCGATGTAAAGTGGGTCCAGTCCGGGATGGTATCTTTATGGTTGACGAACCGAGTCTTAGCCACGGCGGTTAAATAGAATGGCACGTGGAGAAGCTTCATAGCAGAGTCCCATCGATTGTAGGCACTTACCTGATTGTACTGATCGAGCCAGTCCTCGACGTCATCACCACGGAGACCCGCAAATGTAGGAGGCTCGCGCTGAAGGGTCGTGACGGTCCATGTCGGGTGTTCAGGTGACATAGGAGCAGCGGGGGCGTTGGAGTCAGGTTGGCGGGCGGAGGGATCAGCAGGTAGGGGTAGCAGACCTGCTGAAGCACCGGCAAGGCCTGCGGAAGCGTCACGGCGTTGTTGGTCGACGGTTTCCATCTTCGGAGATGGCCCGACCAGGTGACGACCAGAACGGAGCTGCAGTGTGGCGACGGAGAGGACGCGGGATCTAGAGCAGCCTCCACCACTGGTGATACTGTGGACCAAGCGAGCTCTTTATTCGCGCTGGCAAATATGGCGACCACTCCTCAAAAGATGAAGATGCGAGATGATGATGAATATTCACAGATGAAGACGAGGGTCACGCACTGTGCTCACAATACAAATATATTCCAAAAAACACCATCACCTCAGCAACGCAACATACATTGTTCTTAAAGGTGAAGTGATGCACCAATAAAAATAAGTGCTTATGCTCTAAAGCAAAACTGCAAGCCTCGAATGGTGGTTGGCAGCTTTATAGGTATCAAGCAGGAGTATGCAAAAAGGAATTGAAGCAGCTAAAGTCAGATTTTGAATCATGATCTGTCGGTCCTACTAAGAAATAATGCTAAGAAGTTTTGGAGGGTAGTAAATTCAAAGCCCTCTGAAAAATATTCATATCAATTATTAAGGAAGGTGAGCTCCTTTTATCACCACAGGCCGCAACATGATTTAACTCATTCCTTAACGCCGTATTTATTCAGGAAAAGCCAATCCCTCCTGACCCTAACTTCAGTTCTATTAGCACCATGACTAATGTCATCGTCGCTCATGAAGGGTTATAAAAAGCAACTGACCGTCTACGAATTAACTGGTCACCTGGTCCTAATGGTATATGCCCAGAACTTTTTAATTCAACAAAACTACTTATATTGCACATTTATGCTGTCTTTTTTTTTCAGAAATATCATGACATTGAGTGCACCAGACAAGTGGAAACTTGCTCGTGTCTCTCCTATCCTTAAATCAGGTGACCCAACCGTACAATTAAATTGCAGACTCATCTCTTTAACCAGTATACCATGCAAGCTACTAGAGCATATAATATATTGTCTGCCATATTCAAGTACTTCATATTCATATTCAAGTAACCGAGCACAGCTCCCCCCAATCAGCCTGTCTTCCTACATGGTAGTTCCTGTGAGGCGCAATTGTTTGAATTGACAACAGACTGTCATCTAATCATCCGTGCTTTGTTAAAAATGATGCTATTTTTATTCATTTCGCGAAAGTATTTGATGAGGTACCCCATACTCGTTTGTTACTGAAAATAAAAAGCATCAGCATTAACAAGAGTACTATTACTTGGATTACTTTCTTGCCGACAGTTATCAATACATCCATGTAAATAGGCGTTGTTCTGCACCAGCCTTTGTAAAATCTGGCGTGCTGCAAGGCTCATTACTAAGACCGAATCTATTTTTGATCTTAACTGTCCTTGCTTCTACTGTTAGATTATTTGTTGTGACTGTGTTATGGCAGATTACAAATCCTGATGACTCTTTGCAGTCGGACTTTGACGTAATCGCCACTTGGTGTGAGCAGTAGCAAACACAAATTAAGGTTTCTTATTGACAGACTATAACATTTACCACCAAATCAATGTCCTAAAATTATTGTTGTTCCATGAATAGTATGCTCATTGAGAATGCTTCCACACTTAAATACCTAGATGTTCATCGTTCCTCTGGTCTAACATGGAACAATCATATTGTCACGTAGTGGTGACGGCAGTCGAGGCAGCGATGAAGACGGACGAAAGGGTCTTCTAAAAGAAAAATGTTTATTGGGCTGACTGCACCCAAAAGGGGCTGAATCACTCGGCGGCGGCGAAGCGACAAGCGTGCTCGGCGGTCGTCGAACAGAATGCCCGCCGCTGTCGGCCGCGCTCAATTTAAGCTGATAGCGAACTTTCGAGATAAAGCGTGCAAAGTTACTAGAACATTCCGGATCAACGTAGAATCAGCTCTGCCTGGCTGCGATCAATCGAGATAAATATAGTCGCGTCCTGCGTCGCAAACAAAGCGATAAAGTGGTGTGGCGGCAGATTTGAAAAACACTACAAATATTCGCGGCATTACTCCCCTATCAAAGAAGCATCGACTCGATACATTAAAACAACTGATGCGACTAGTAAGAGAAAAAAAACTGATCTTGCGAAAAAAGAGCATGGAAATGCAGCGGCCTTTAGCGCGCATAATACGGCTTCAGACTGACTACATGGACTTCTGGTCGTACGCGGCGTCGCTGGGATGCAGTCATTGCGTCAGGGATGACTTCATAATCCAGTTCACCTAGCCGACGAAGAACCTTGTACGGGCCGAAATAGCGGCGCAAAAGCTCTTCACTCAATCCACGGCGGCGAATGGGCGTCCACACCCAGACTTGGTCTCCTGGCTTGTATTCCGCGTTGCGCCTTCGTAGGTTGTAGCGTCTGGCGTCGGACCGCTGCTGATCTTTGATCCGTAATCGGGCAAGCCTTCTAGCTTCTTCTGCACGTTGAAGGTAGGCGGCAACGTCGACGTTCCCTTCTTCTGTAACGTTTGGCAGCATGGCGTCTAGCGTGGTCATGGCCTTCCTGCCATGGACGAGTCTAAAAAGCGTCATCTGGGCGGTCTCCTGCACTGCGGTGTAGTAGGCGAAGGCGACGAAAGGCA